>CAUYON010114840.1:0-11295 GCA_963573935.1 Arctocebus calabarensis | reverse complement strand
CATTGATACTCTACCTTTAATAAGTTTCACCAGTACCCTGCTAAGATGCACTGTAGGTGTGATCCCACTAATTGCCCTCCCTCTACCCATCCTCCCCCCCGCGCCCCCCCCCCCGGTGCCGTTGGCCGTGGTGGTGTGGGGTTGTTTGGGTGTAGGGAGGGCAATTAGTGGGAACACACCTACGATGCATCTTAGAAGGGTACTGGTGAAACTTATTAAAGGTAGAGTATCAATGTCTTTATATAGTGATCAAGAAAATGCCATGAAGGCTATCTGTAACAGTACGATCAAAATATTTCTGAATATATATGAATCGTGCCCTATGATTGCACCAATGTACACAATTATGATTCAATAAAATTATAAAAAAAGACTCCATCTCCCTCAAAACAAATAAAATAAAAATCCTTTCTCCCCAATTCTCTGGGAGACAGATTTAAGAAATTCTTCCTGTCCCCTTACAGGGTACCTGTGATATTAAACTCTTTCAATGCTGTCACACTATATGGCTTTCTCTTAAAGAAAGTGACCCTGGTTAGGCTGTAACGATTACACAGCTAGTAAGTGCAAAGTGAGGGCTCAAGCCCTGGCCCAGCAGACTACTGCTTACGTTTCCCCCAGCATCTGGTTTTCCAGGTCCTGGCCTCACAACACCCTGAGGTATTCTGAGATGTTCTCCCTCCAACTTTCACGGCTATTTGGGGATAACCTCTCCAGGTGGCAGTCATCTGTCCTTTGAGGGTATTTGATTTTATAAAGATCTTTAAAAGTGCCTTTCTGGGAAAATTAAATTGGCAGCAAGCAATCATAGCTTGAAAAGTAAAAAGCTTCTTTCATCACTATGCAAATAAAGCAGGGAAACATTCTTACATACTAAGATATCCAAGAAAGAAGGAAGGCACTTTGTCTCAGGTCCTACCCCACCCCAACCCCAGTCTGGAACTTCCTTGTGGTCAGAGGGTGTCTTGTACAAACCTTTATACACACTGTATTTAGCACAAGGTCATATACATTATAATGGGCTAAAAAATAATATTTATCAAATGAAGGCTCAAAACAACTGTATGCAAGAAGCCAGAGTACAATTATTTATAAAATATAAAAACTATCAATTTTCATTGTATTATACTAATATGATTTATTATTACTTCTGACACAGTTGATTATCCAAATTTCATCTGTGATTCTTACTTAGAGGAATTAAACGCCTTGGATAGAGGTGAAGCCAAGGCCATGTGGAATTTGAAGATGTAGTGAACATTTCTTGGCTTCTTTTCAGCTGTCTGATGTCACCAAAGAAATCCTCTAGAGGGCTGGCTTGGATAAACTTATGACCTCTGTTTGGCCGTGTGCTCCTAAAAATTTTATGGGAAGGTCACTAATAAACTAAGTGTGTAAATGCTCCACCATCTAGTTAAAAAATAACTTAACTGCTACTGGGGCTGACTTATACTACACATTTTCTGCAAAACACATTTATTTACCTTTCCTTCTAATAAAATACACCCAGCAATAAATAAAAGGCAGTAAAAGTATCCATGGTTTGCCATTAAACTTGATATATTTTTAATGACAAGTTTTAGTATACTGTTTTTGGAAGGCTCGGGTATTTGAAAATAAGCACCCAATAAAGACATGATTGAGATTGGCACCAAGGTACAAATATAATCATTTGTCCTAAGTACAGTGTCTGTACTCACAGAATTAAAATGTCTCCCTCTGAAAGCTCAGATTGCACTTAAAACGGTCAATATATTTCTAGCAATGAGTCACTTGTATAAAAATACCACAATAAACATATTATAGTCTTTTTGTGTTGTTTTGTTTTTGTTTCTTTTAAGTTGAAACTACAATCTGGTGAATCCGTTTCTTCTAGATTCTCTTATGTAAGAGCTACAGTGGCAGGGAGAGAGCCTTTGGAATTTCAGACATTTTTTTCTTTCTTTTTTATAAAGAAAAACCTCTCAAGAGGGTACCTACCCACTTCTTCCAGACACAACCATATGTAAAGCAAAGTGACCCAAATAAAGGAGGAATTCTTTTCAAAATCCTTAGTCACTCTTAGGTTTATTCTTCAGTTTAGGCCAATCCTTGTTAATGGGGGTTCCTAGCAATTAGGTGACAACCTTATTCTGTGAGTCTAAGGGTTAAAGCAAGAGAACAGAACAAAAGGAACTGATTTGCAGACCTGACTTCATCCCCACCCCTCCTCCTCATGCACCTCATCTTTTTTTCCTTCTACCGTAGTCTCTTAGACTTAGAGGAAGAATTGTTGGTGTAAAGGTAACACGAGGGAATGCCACCTAAACAAAATCTCTCTTTGGAGTCAACAAAGGTTTGAAAACAGTTCCAGAAACTTAGAGCATGGCTTTTTGTTTTCTTATTCTGGAATTCTTGGCTAAGCATAATTTATTTGGATCTTTGGATCTTCAAACAAAAAAAGTAGCAGTACATGAATAAGCCACCCAAATTAGGTTTACAATTGTAGATATACTCCTTTCCCACTTGCAGACAATTTACGACAATGCTCCCCAAAGGTCACCCATTAAAGGAAGCATAGCCTGGGAAGGGCAGACATTACATCTGTTGAACTTACTGTTCCATCTGTTGCTGACGTGGGCCATGGGCAAAACTCTAGAGCTCGAGGGAGCCTCCTACTTCATTCCTTTTCTTTTACCCTTATGCCATTCCAGATAGAGGAGGAGCTGCCGTGTTTAAAGACCTCCAAGAGAGTCCCCAGTAACTCTTAGTCAAATATTTAGGAATTAATTTCCCTGTACCCCTTGTTCTGGATACATATCCCTTCCCTCAGCCCTGCCATAAAGAAGAGGAAAATATTGTAGCCTTGAGTTTCAAGAATGGTGTCATATCTCACAGCAACTGCAAACTCTTGGTCTTAAGAGATCTTCTTGCCTCCAAGTAGCTGGGACTACAGGTGCCTGACCCAACACATGGCTAGTTTTCCTCTAGAGAGGGGGTCTCGCTCTTGTTCAGGCTGGTCTCGAGCTCCTGAGTTCAGGCAATTCAGCCACGTCGGCCTCCCAGAGTGCAGAGGTTAGAGGCATGAGCCACAGTGCCCTGCCTGACAAAATAATTCTTAATCTTTTTTTTTGAGTCTTACTTTGTCACCCCCAGTAGAGCGCCATTGAGTCATAGCTTATAGCAACCTCAGACTGCTGAGGTTGCCTCAGCCTCCCAAGTAGTTGGGATTACAGGTGCTCGCAACAATGCCCAGCTATTTTTAGAGGTGGGGTCTTGCTCTAGCTCAGGCTGATCTTGAACTCGTGAGCTTAGGCAATCCACTCACCTCAGCCTCCCAGAGTGCTAGGATTATAGGCTTGAGCCACTGTGCCTGGCCCCTAATAATTCTTAATCTTACCCAGGGATTAATGACATGAAAATATGTATTTTAATGAAAAACTCACTATGCTAACTTATACAAGTATAGATACACATATTCTGCAAGCTTATCCTATTCAACCTTCCTCTAAGATTAAAGATCAGTATTTTAGCCATTTTCTGCATCCTTATTTGGAAGCTTTATGCAAATGTAGGAGTCAAGCCTGACTATTTATAATTCAATGGGATGGACATTGGAAAAACACAAAAATATTAATTTCATCCTAAGAACTACTAAGGCACAAAAGAGCTTCAGGCCAAAAATAGGTTGTACAGATTAAACTCCATTTCACACATATGCTTCCCAGACAAGATACACAGTTACCCAAGAAGAGCAAGAATGATTTTTGTCACACAGATCTATGGCTTGAGAGCCACTAAGTCAAATCTAAAAAAAAAAGGGACTGCTAACTTTGCTTCTTCAGGCCACCAACACGCACTACTTTTAATGGCTATGTGTAACCAAACCATGCTAATAATACAAGGGTTGGTAGAAATGTTGACCCATCCAGTGGCTCACTTACTAATTGACCTGCAATTTGAGTTGAAATATAAACCAGAAATAAATCATATATGTAAAAATACTGGCTTGGTCGAGGGCAGCACCTGTGGCTCAGTGAGTAGGGTGCCGGCCTTGTATACCGAGGGCTCAAACCTGGCCTTGGCCAAACTGCAACAAAACAACAAAAAAATAGCTGGGCATTGTGGTGGGCGCCTGTAGTCCCAGTTGTTCGGGAGACTGAGGCAAGAGAATCGCCTGAGCCCAAGAGTTGGAGGTTGCTGTGAGCTGTGACCCCATTGCACTCTACCGAGGGAGATAAAATGAAACTCTGTCTCTAAAACAAACAAATACTCAATGTTGATAATCAGAGAAAAAAAGCAACATACTAAAATGATCACAATGACATGTAAGCAGACCAACTGCCAAATATACCCAGTGAAATGTTCTGTCAAAATAAAGGCTAGGAATCAGGAAGCAGATGGTAACATTCTTTCTAAAACCTCACTTAAGGAACATTTTAGGCACTTCTGTTTCCCAAATGAAAAGAGGGGTGTTTCATCTAGAGTAACTCTAGCTTCACCATGATAATAGGTTGCTGGGATCCTCTCCACTTGGCTCAGGAAGTAACTTGGTATAAACTAAGGTGCAGCTCTCAGCAGAAGCATGAATGCAAACTAATCATGCAAGGCGACCATCACTGCAGCCCTGGCATTTTGGATGAATTTCAGAAAAGAGGCTGGGTTTCAGAATCAAAAGGCATCACTTCCTTAGCTCTACACTTTTTTTTTTTTGTAGAGACAGAGTCTCATTTTATCGCCCTCGGTAGAGTGCTGTGGCATCACAAAGCTCACAGCAACCTCCAACTCCTGGGCTTAGGCAATTCTCTTGCCTCACCCTCCTGAGTAGGTGGGACTACAGGTGCCCGACACAATACCTGGCTATTTTTCTGTTTTGTAGTTCAGCCGAGGCTGGGTTTGAACCCTCCACCTTCGGTATATGGGGCCAGCACCCTACTCGCTGAGCCATAGGCGCCGCCCAGCTCCACACTTTTTCTAATCACGCTTTGGGAGTCACCTTCTCTATTGGAAAAATTTGTTTTAGATTTTGTTTTTGAGACAGAGCCTCACTCTGTTGCCCTGGGTAGAGTGCTGTACCATTATAGCTCACAGCAACCTCTAACTCCTAGGCTCAAGCAATCCTCTTGCCTCAGCCTCCCAAGTAGCTGGGACTTCAGGCACCCGCCACAAGGCCCATCTAGTTTTAAAGATGGGGTCTCATTCTTGCTCAGGCTAGTCTCAAACTCCTGCACCCAAGCAATCCACCCACCTCAGCCTCACAGAGTGTTGGGATTACAGGTGTGAGCTACTGCATCCAGCCTTATTTTAGGTTTTCACTTATTTTGTTTCCAAGGCTTCTATACTACTCAAGAACCTTCCAAACAACTAATGAATAACAACCAATATTTTGTACTTCTAGAGCTCCAGCATTAATGTTTGTTAAGACTTATAGGAAACTACCCAGTTTTGGTGTCCACAAACCTACAATCACTAATGGGTAGAAAATAGTCTGAGAAATAATTCATGTCCCACATGATTAAAATTAATCATTTTGGAGCAGAATCATACTAAGCAGTTAGGGCAATGTCTATTTTATACAACTGTACCTGTTTCTGACCTGGGTGAAATGCTGCATAAATGCGAGAGAATCCTTTATATTTCATATGTTCTGTATTCAGGTTTAAGAGATTTACATTTCAATTTACATTTTACTAATTTTTCAATTGAGAAACATTTAAAAATTAAAACTATCAAAATCATTAGACAATGCTTTTTGGTAAAGGAAAAAAGCTCTTAACTAAAAATAGATATCAAATTTAAGCAAAACTTTTGAGTATTATATTCTCTAAGTGGCCAATTCTGAGAATAACTGGAGGCCTGAGGAGATTAAAATACCACAGTAGATGGACTACTTGAGATTTTAAAGACTGGGAAACTGGCCTTTGAAGGACAGCTTTCCATTCATATATTTTGCGTAAGAGCAGTTCTTTCTGTAGGCCATGAAGTTGGGGATAAAATAAACTGGGTTATAAAATACCCTCCTTTTAGAATGGGGATGATACACAATCAATTTCTATAATCAAATTTCCCCCTTCTGAAAACCATTTTTTTTTTTTTGAGACAGAGCCTCAAGCTGTCACCCTGGGTAGAGTGCTGTGGCATCACAGCTCACAGCAACCTCCAATTCCTGGGCTCCAGCGAGTCTCTTGCCTCTGCCTCCCAAGTAGCTGGGACTACAGGCGCCCGCCACAACACGTGTCCGTTTTTTGGTTGCAGCCGTCATTGTTGTTTGGTGGCCCTGGGGCTGGATTAGAACCCGCCAGCTCAGGTGTACATGGCTGGCGCCTTAGCCCGTTGAGCCACAGGCGCTGAGCCCTGAAAACCATTTTTATTCTCAATCTAAACTTAACTCTCCCCTTCAGGAATTTCCAGAGTATTTCTTTGAGATGACTTCCGCTTTATTTTTTAATTTTTGTTTTTTTGAGACAGAGTCTCACTTGGTCACCCTAGGTATCATAGCACATAGCAGCTTCAAACTCTTGGGCTCAAGTGATTCTCTTGCCTGAGCCTCCCAAGTGGCTGGACTACCGGCACCCACCACAACATGGCTAGATTACTGATGTTTAAAAGAATCAGGGCTAAGGCCAAGTGTGGTAGCTCATGCCTGTAATCCTAGCACTCTGGGAGACTAAGGCAGGAGGACTGCTTGAGCATTTTGTTTGAGCTCGGCCTGAGCAGGAGTGATACCCTCATCTCTACCAAAAATAGAAAAATTAACTGGACGTGGGTGGCCCACACCTGTAGTACCAGCTACTTAGGAGGCTGAGGCCAGAGGATCACTTGAACTTGAGTTTGAGGTAGCTGTGACACCACAGTGCTCTAGCCTGGGGCAACAAAGACTGTTTAATAAAAAAAACAGTCAAGTGACTTTTTTCATTTTATGTTAGTATATACTGTGGTAAGTATCTCATGATTGGGACAATGGGAAGAGAGGTTGGGGTGGATTCACAGCAGAGGCCAGGGCTCCATTCTTGGGGCCTATTTTTGTTGATTCTCATCACAAAATCATGCCACCTCAGGTAATCACTCAAATTGAATTATTACTTCTATTTGCCTGATACTCCACTTCAGTACTCATTAATTTCTTCCTTTATTATTGTTTTGTTTGTTTGTTTTTGTAGACACAGAGTTTTACTTTATTGCCCTTGGTAGAGTGCCGTGGTGTCACACAGCTCACAGAAACCTCCAACCCCTGGGCTTAGGCAATTCTCTTGCCTCAGTCTCCCAAGTAGCTGAGACCACAGGTACCCGCCATAACACCTGCGCTATTTTTTTGTTGCAGTTTGGCCAGGGATGGGTTTGAATCCGCCACCCTCGGTATATGGGGTCGGCGCCTTACTGAGCCACAGGCGCAACCCTAATTTCACCCTTTAAATATAACCTTATTCGGGCGGCGCCTATGGCTCAAAGGAGTAGGGCACTGGCCCCATATGCCAGAAGTGGTGGGTTGAAACCCACTCTCAGCCAAAAATAACAAAAAATAAATAAATATAAATAAATAAGGGTGGCGCCTGTGGCTCAAAGAGTAGGGCACCGGCCCCATATACCTGAGGTGATAGGTTCAAACCTGGCCCCGGCCAAAAATTGCAACAAAAATAAATAAATAAATAAATAAACCCTTATTCCTTAATTTATTTCTTCCTTTAAATATAAATAATTTATACCTAAGTGGTTTATATTCTAGCATAAGAAAATAGTGAATACCCAAAGAAATTTCATCTATGCTATATTAATGACTCATGGTGGGCCATAGCTCGAGCCAGATATTTAACAAGAAAATAAATTAGGGGTGGCGCCTGTAGCTCAGTGAGTAGAGGGCCAGCCCCATATACTGAGGGTGGCAGGTTCAAACCCGGCCCCAGTCAAATTGCAATAAAAAAAAAAAAATAGCCGGGCATTGTGGCGGGCACCTGTAGTCCCAGCTTCTTGGCAAGAGAATTGCCTAAGCCCAAGAGCTGGAGGTTGCTGTGAGCAATAACACCACAGCACTCTACCAAGGGTGACAAAGTGAGACTCTGTCTCTAAAAAAAAAAAAAAAAAATTAGACTATCATTTCCTTCACTAAAAATATCATTTCTTTCTTTCTTTTTTTTTTTTTTTGCAGTTTTTGGCCAGGGCTGGGTTTGAACCCACAACATCTGGTATATGGGGCCAGTGCCCTACTCTTTTGAGCCACAGGTGCTGCCCAAAATGCATTTCTTTTTTCTTTTTGCAGTTTCTGGCCGGGGCTGGGTTTGAACCCACCGCCTCTGGCATATGGGGCCAGCACCCTACTCCTTTGAGCCACAGGCACTGCCCCCAAAATGCATTTCTTTAAAACAAAATTGATCCTATTAGTAAAGATATTCATTCTTATTTTTTGCAAACAAATTTTCATAATGCCTCTTAATTCTACACCAAGCAATCTAAATTTCTGAAAAAAACAAAATGGGTACACAGAACCCTTTAAAGCCAAGGGTGCATAATTCCACATGGCAAAGAGCAAGTAAAGAGACACAGGGATCTATGTCATTAGGGTAAGTCCTATTTGTCCTTGTAGCTCAGGGGCCAGGACAGTTTATTCCGTAACTTTACACAAACAACTTAAGTGGTTTATCCTCTTTCAAAATAATCTGTTATGAAGACCCACACTTTATCTGTCATGGTTAATAATATTAGTTCATAGGTTAATAATGAACTTATCAAGGGAGAGAGAAAAATAGCAGTAAAAGTGCTGCATGAACATTTTCCCCTATTGGTAAAACTTCAGATAACATATGATAAACTTCATGTACCTCAAAAGATTTTAATGTTCAGAACATTTAGAAGAATAAAGTCAAGTCATCCTTTTGACTTAAAAGTGTTTTAAAGCACATCATACTGTAAGTTTATGTTTGACAAAGTCTTATAGGCCACCAAATACATAGAAATAGGAATTCCAAATATTTCAGTTCACTGAATATACAAAACCAAATAAGGCACAAGGACCTAAAGAATAAATACAAAGCTAGTCTACAATGGTGGAGTTGATGTGATTTAGTACCCCTATTTTTTTTCTGCAAGATAATTTACATAGTTCTCTCTGCTGTCTGTGTCCACATTTATTCAGATTGTTAATCTTTTCATTTCGGAACTTGGAACATTATAAGCCACAAAAACTTCCAAACTCTATTGTTGGTAATATCTGATTCAAAATGAAAAACAAAAAACCCTTCAAAGATACTTTCTTCTCCTCTATTGCAAAACATAACTTTTAAACAAGAACATACTATACTATTACTCATAATAACAAATAAATTGTTAAGAATGATCACTGACATATTTTAATCCATGAGGCTCTTCATTTTCCTGTTTGACTTTCTTTTTTTTTTTTTTTTTTTTTTTGAGACAGAGCCTCAAGTTGTTACCCTGGATAGAGTGCCTTGGCATCACAGCTCATAGCAACCTCCAATTCCTGGGCTCAAGCGAGTCTCCTGCCTCCGCCTCCCAAGTAGCTGGGACTAAAGGCGCCCACCACAACGCCCAGCCATTTTTTGGTTGCAGCCGTCATTGTTGTTTGGTGGGCCCGGGCTGGATTCGAACCTGCCAGCTCAGGTGTATGTGGCTGGCGCTTTAGCCCGCTGAGCCACAGGCGCCGAGCCTTCCTGTTTGACTTTCAATAGACACTTCTGGGCATTATATACTGATACCCCTAAACAGACTTCTTACACAACTGCAGATGTTCACACACAGCAGATGAAAGAACATTTGTAGCTAGTGCTAGTTTGTATTTTAGCCATCTTGCTTCATTTTTTCTTCATATTTCTTAAAAGTAGAAAATGAAAAAAAATCAAATGGCAGACATTACAAGGAACCCTGGTATCTAAATTTATGACCAAGCAAGAATAGATATCAGGAAGAATGAGAAATCTTTTGTTCACAGGACTTAAACCAATTGGCCATGTTGGACTGAGAAAAACAGCAGAAGCATAGAACATGCAGAAAACACTGAAAATAAATTATCTAAAATTATATCTAAAAATTGAAGCATAATTTCAAAATGATTTAAGATTAAGACTACTACTATTTCTTTTTATCTATTACGTTTTGCAGAACCAATGTTCACAAACATTTTTAGGAATGTGTTAAGTAGAATATGAAAGGGGACTTTCTTTTGGAAAATGAACAAAAAAATTGACCCAAGACCAGTTATTTATTTATTTATTTACTGAATGATTTTGTAATATTAGAAAAAATTGCCTTAGCAGTCAAATGCAAACTGAGAAATTAAAGACTAATCTACAGTGAAAGGTGCTACACAAGAGACATTTATTAATGTTCTGCTGTATTTACAGTTTTAACATAGCAAACCAAGGTGAATTACCATTTGGGCAGAAAGCACAACATTCTACATTTATAACCCATAGGTTTTTGCTAACACATTGTAAAAGCAAGTAGTACAGTATGTTAGGGATCATCTCAAAAGTTCCAAGCTAATTCTTTCTTTGTTCCTAGTAGCTAATTCTCTTCCTACTCCCAGCCTTTGGCCTAATCATCAGGAGACAAAAGGAAAAAAAGAAGTAGGGACTCTAATCACACAGAGTGACATTTTAGTAATTAAGCTGCATTTCTTCTAGTCCTATTTTACATAGTGATAAAGCCTTTAAAATCCCTTGGATACACACCACAGACTATGTAACAATAAGGTACTGCAAAATTTAAAATACAGACTATAAAAAAATTAATGCTTATTATTTACCAACTAAGGACATATTTCTTTGACCACACCTTAAATGTATTTTGCACTATGATTTTACTTCCAGGTGTTCACATAGTACAAATGAATAAATTTCTAGATTAATTTTTAACAGCAAATATGGATTATGTGCAGAAATGCAGTCATACAAGTTTTAACTTTTGAGAAAATCCCTTTTAAATGGCCAGCATTATACATATCTTACAGTAAAATATTTAATTCCAAATTCATTCTGAGATGGAAGATGAATAAAGCAAGATTGCCCCCTACTGACTACAGGGACATAGCTCATGCTATTTAAAATGACTACAAACGATATATAAGGCATTATTAATACATCACAGACTTGATTGCAAGAGCTTTTTCAAACATTAACTACTAATGATTCAATGATTACAGAATTCTGCATTAACTATTAAAATTTTACACCTAGGAACAAATAGAGAAATGATCTTTTTCAACAGTACTTTTATTTTTTTAAAGCAGGTGATTATTCCTCTGTGTTCTGCATCTTGATTCACTTCCTGCAGGTGTTCTCTTGCTTCTTGAGAGAATTCATAAGC
>CAUYON010114838.1:0-35079 GCA_963573935.1 Arctocebus calabarensis | reverse complement strand
ATAATTGTCATTAATTGTCCTCATATCAAACTTGAGTACATGGGATTCATGCTTCTCCATTCTTGAGATGCTTTACTAAGAATAATGTGTTCCACTTCCATCCAGGTTAGTACAAAGGCTGTAAAGTCTCCATTTTCTTTTAATGGACGAATAGTATTCCATAGTGTACATATACCATATTTTGATCTACATTTAAAGTGTTAGAAGTAAAATTCAATGTATTCCTCAGATATAAAATTTATTAACCACCTTGAAACACAGGACAAGTTATATGTTGGCCCTGAATGCTGCTGGCCACGATGTTTTTGAATTGTCATGGGTATGAGTAAGAGCCTCTTTCTGCCATAGCACAATGATAGAAGGAGAAGTTTACTGTACATTAAAAGTAAAAAGTGAGGAAAAAGGGTTCATGTTACACATTTACACTATATACTGAATAAGGATCTATAACAATTTAGCTAAAAGATTCACTTATTGTCAAGAATTACACATATGGTTTGGTTTACTTTATCATATGGTTCAAATCCTACACGTAAAAGAATTTTGCTAAAATCCAAGTCCTGTCCAAGAAATCATTTGTATCATACATAATCTTTAATTTTCCATATTTTTGCATGTTTTGAAATCTTAAAACAACACTCTGGCTGGGAAGAGAATGCCCCTCCTGGGGCTAGCCAGTCCTTAAAAGTAGCAAAGGCCCAGCTGGGAATAGTGTTCGATGTGCAGGATAACAGATCAGGCCCACCTGCTCTCTCTGGCCCACATTCCTCTCCCCCAGCAACGCAGTATCAGGACCCTGCAACAAGGGGACACCCTGGAAGCTTCCACCTGGTGGAACCACCCATGCTGGCCAGTCTTAAACTGTTCCGCCCACCCTGCCTCCCTCACTGTCAACATCCCCAGTCAGAATCCTGTATTTGTTATAATTGAAGAAGCACATCGACTCCTCATCCAAAGCACAGAGTCTACATTAGGGGTCAAACTTGGTGTTGCAAATGCAGAGAATTTGGACCAAAATTGACATATGCCCACTGTTACAATATCACACAGAATATTATCACTGCCCTAAAAGTCCCCTGGGTACGGACTAATTCCTTCCTCTTCCAGTAACAGGGAGGTAACCACTGATCTTTTTACTGTCGCCCCAGTTTTCCTATTCCAGAATGTTTTATAGATGGATTCACATGGTATGTACATATTCAGATGGGTTCCTTTCCCTTAGATTGCTGCATTATTGCATTTAAGTCCCCCGCATGACTTTTCACATCTTGAGGGATCATTTCAATTTATTGTTGAATGGTATTTAATTGCACGGATGTACCACAATTAATGTATCCCTTTATCTGTGGAAGGATATCTCAGTTGTTTCCAAATTTCTGCAATTGCCAAAAGGCTGCTATAAACATCATGTGAAGGTTTTTGTATGGCCATAAATTTTTGCCTCATTTTTCTTAAATTCCAAGAAGTGTTAATTGCTATATCATATGGAAAGTACATGTTTAGCTTTGCAAGAAATTGAAAAGCATCTTTCAAAGTTGCTGTAACATTTTCCATTTCCACCAGCAATAAATAAAAGTCCGTTCTTCCATGTCCTTACCCAAATTTGATGTTGTCACCATCGAGGGTTTTAGACATTCTAATAAGTACATATTAGTACCTCATCTGCCATCTGTATGTCTTAAATTATAAAAAGATCTTTTGTGCATATTTTAATTTTATATTAATTTTCTCATAATTTTATTGTTCAATGTATTTTGTCCGTTATTAGGTAAGTATTTTGCAAATTTTTTCTCCCAGTTTGTGGTGTGTCTTTTCACTATGTTCAAAGAGTAAAAAGTGTCTTTCACAGAGAATGTGTAATTTTTATAATGTGCAGGTTATCAATTATTTCTTTTATGAGTGACATTTTTGGAATTGCATTAAAAAATCACAAACCAAAGTTATCTAGATTTTCCTCTGTGTTACCTTCTGGGAGTTTCATTGTTTTACATTTTACATATAAGTCTGTGGTCCATTTTGAGTTAATTTTTATGAAAGGTGCTAAGATCTGTGTTTACATTTATTTATTCTTTACATGTAGTTATTCAGTTGTTCTGACATCATTTGTTGAAAATTCAGTCCTTTATTAAATCTTCTCTGCATCTCTGTCAAATAACAGTTTCCTCTACGTTTCTCTATTCCAGAGTTCTCTCTCCTTCACCAAGGCCTCACTGACTCAATTTCTAGAACTTGATAGTAAATCTTAAAGTTGTGTAGTTCCAGGCATTCAATTTCTTTCTCTTTCAATATTGTGTCATTGACTATTCTTGGATTCTGGTCTCTCCCTAGAAACTTAATATCAGTTTGTCAGCATCCACAAAATAACTTGCTAGCATTTCACTGGGATTGCACTGAATCTACACATCATATTGGAATGACTGACATATTGACAATATTGAGTCTTCCTGGGGATGAACACGGAAATTTTTCCATTTATTTTGTTGAGTTTCATCATCAGTTTTTTTTTGTTTTACATATGTATTGTGCATATTTTGTTAGATGTATATTTCAGTATTTGTTTTTTAAACATAAATACACTTGTGATTTTAATTTCAATTTTATTTATTTCTGCTATACAAAACTATTAACTTTTGTATAATATATTGATCTTGTATCCTGTAACCTTTCTGTAATCACTTATATGACAGATAACTTTATATTTATAGATCCATTCAGATTTTCTGCACAGAGATTTTGTGATCAGTGAAAACAGTTTTATTTCCTTCTTCACACTCTGTACACTAATATCTCCTTCTCTTGTCTCCTGTCAGCTAAAACCTCAAGTACTAGATACAATGTAGGAAAGGAGTGATGAGAGGTGACACATTTGCTTTATTCCTGATCTCAGAGGGAAAATTTCTAGCTTTCTATCAGCATGCACTATGTTAGCTATAGGAATTTTGAAGATGTTTAACAACTTTATGATGTTCCTCTCTGTTTCTAGTTTACTAATAGTTTTTTATCACAAATAAGAGTTTAATTTTGTCAAATATGTTTTTCTGAATTTATTGATTTGATTAAATGATTTTTTCTTCTTTACACTGTGTGCAGGCTATAGTGCTTTTGCATCAGCCTGGCTCACACCAACTTCAAATTCCTGAGTTCAAGCGATCTTTCAGCCTCAGCCCTTTACTATCTAAGACTACAGATGTCCGCCACAATGTCCAGCTAATTTTTCTATTTTTAGTAGAGATGGGGTCTTGCTTTTATTCAGGCTGGTCTCAAACTCCCGCACACATGTGATTCTTCACCTTGGCTTCCCAGAATGCTGGGATTACAGGCATGAACACTGTACCCAGCAATAGTAATTGATTTTTGAGTATTGAACAAATCTTGCATAACTGAAATAAATCCCACTTGGTTATGATGCATAATTGTTTTTATTGAACTTGATCCATTAATTGATATTGTTAAGAATTTTTGCATCTATATGCATGTTTGGAAGCGACAATGGCACCAGTTTCAGTTAATGGTACACAAGTGGTCTAATTAGCTATAACAGTCAATTCCTTAATTTTACTATGGCCTTTTAAAGATAGATACGGTCAAGTAATTAACAATTGGTTGTTAAACGTTATGAAAAAATTTCTTCCAGAGATATTCTTTAGTGCTCAGTAGGAGAAATGTTACTCCCCTCAAGATTTCTGACATTGTTCTTGAAGTGAGATTACGAGGGAAAGTTTTAGAAAGAGGCAAACATTAGCTCCGCCATATTTAAAACACTGATAAAATGCCAAAATGTAGAGTAACCCTGCATTTTTTAGGTTAGAAAATTAAAGTTTCATTCTTTAAGTTATTGTTAGTTTATTTATCTGTTCACTTGTGGAGAAAAGCATTTTTAATGATTCAGTGTCCCCAAAACTTTGTAAGAGCTACTGATTTTGATTTATGTCTGAATGTGTTTCTTTCTTTTATAATAGGAAACAAAAAGATAATAACACTGTAACTTGTGATATTTTTAACAATGCTTCCTGTTATTCACCAAGTATTTAGTGAATATTGCCTCACATAAGATTAGAATTCACGTGGTGTGAAGAATCAGATTGTTTAAATATTAATATTTGTATTGCTAACATTGTAATAGCATCCTTAGAGTGACTTTCTTTGGTTTACTTTTTAGATTTACTAATATGTAAAGCCAATTTAAAGGCATGCTTTAGAATGCAAGTCAGTTCTGTTTAAGTCATCAGAGAGGAAGAAATTTGGAAGAAGATCCATTAAGCCATCGAAGCTATTTATTCATTAAAAATTTACACTAAGTGACAAACGCATTTACTCTTCTGATTTCTGGGTTTACTGCAAAAAATAGTCTGGCAAGATCCATCATTTTAAAAATCTACATTATACCTAGTGGAACAGAACAAAAGAAAATAAAACGATAAACAATTTCAAAGCGTATTCAATAATCATAAAACATTAGGACAAAGTTTCAAATCTGGCAAATTGATATTCGTTAGTTTGATTCAAAATGAAATAACATTGTAGGATTAATTTAGAATTGTCTTTGATGTTACAAAAAAAGTATTTAAATTTTGAAAAGATAAAGAACTTTAGTGTTCGTTTTATCTTAATGAGCCTTGTCAAAACAGTTGCTCACAGATGAAATATTTTACACTTTTACATCAAAACATATGGTGTGGAGTAAAAGTTTTATGAAATATTTTTTAATATCTCTAGCCAGATATGGGATAATTTAGAGCTCAGGAATGTCTGTATTCTAGTCCCAGCCCTTTAGTAATGAGGTGCCTCTTCTCAGAAAAACATTCTGTTCAGTTTTAGAAATTAATTCCTCTGGAGTCCTATTTTCTCATCAGCCAAACTAAAGAATTAGGCTAAAAGATTTTTAATGCTCTTTAAGTCTAAACTTTAAAGCTTCTTTAATCCAATATCTGAAAAAATATATATTTCTACTGAGAAATTCATAGTATGAATATTAAAATATACTCTATAAATGTTTAGATATTGAGAATTGAATAATTTGCCACCCATAATATTTGAAGAATGTATTTATACCTGATATATATATATGTATGTGTACATATTTATATGTTCAGACAACTATTATATCCCAAATTATTTTCTCAGGAATATTTGGACATTTTGATTGCCTTTCTTATATATTTTTATATTTAAAAAATATTTTTAGAACACTTCTCCTTACTATATTACCTGACAATAGTTTTGAATTTAATGACTACCACTAAGGAATCAATCTTCCATGAAAAAATGAAAGTCTTGTTATTATTTTTTATTAAATCATAGCTGTTTACATTAATGCAATTCTGGGGTACAATGTGCTGGTTTTAAATACAATGTAAAATACTTTCATCAAACTGGTTAACATAGCCTTCACCGCATTTTCTTATTATTGTGTTAAGACATTTATATTCTACACTTAGTAGCTTTAACTTGTAAAATGCACCGTAGGTGTGGTCCCACCAATTACCCTCCCTCCACCCATCCTTCCCCTCCCCCCCGTCCTCTCCCCACCCTCTCCTCTTTCCCCTTCATCTTGGGCTATAATTCGGTTATAGCTTTTATATGGAAGAGTGGGTGCTTATAAATTGGTTTCATAGTAGGACTGAGTACATTGGATATTTTTACTTCCATTCTTCAGATACTTTGCTAAGAAGAATATGTTCCAACTCCATGTAAACATAAAAGAGATAAAGTCTCCATCTTTTTTAAGGCTGCATAATATTCCATGTTGTTCATATACCACAATGTATTTAACCATTCATGGGTCAATGGGCACTTGGGCTGAAATAAACATTCTGGTGGAGATGTATTTGTTATAAAGTGATTTTTGGTCTTCTGAATATATATCTAGTAGAGGAATTGCAGGATCAAATGGCAGGTCTATTTTTAGATCCCTAAGTGATCTCCAAACATCTTTCCAAAAAGAACATATTAAGTTTGCATTCCCACCAGCAGCGCAAAAGTGTTCCTTTTTTCTCCACATTCATGCCATTATTTTAGTACTCACGTATGCATCTAACCACTTGTACCAAGAAAATCTAAATTCTTGCAATAGCAATTGAATTGGGTACCTTGTTCACAATTATACAAAAGCAGATATCATTTTAAGTTTGGACTAAACTGTATAAAAGTACTCATTGGTTTCCAAAAACAAGCATCAAGAATGCCTGAACAATTGTGTAAAGCTGACTTTAAATAGTACTCAGAATGTTTTTAGTCTGTACACACAACATTACCCAAAGGCAAAAACCCCATTAATTTCCAATTACTTCAACTGTCTCCATCTTCATGGCAAAACAATCAAGAATTCCTGGTGATTATGTCTCAGAAAAGTATTTCAAATAAGACCTATCTTTACCACGTTTTCTGTCTTTGATTTGGTGTGGTCTTTGAGTTCTTTTCAGGGTAATCACAGTGATTTTCTATTCCATCCTTCATTGCCAAGTCCTCCTCATTAACCTCGTGTTTGCTTCTTAATTCTCCGAGATTAATCCTCTTACAATACAGTAAGTTGTTGAAGAATTGAGACAGCTCACTTCTCCTATCTGCAGGGTACTAAGAATGCATAAATCATAGATGACATACACAGAACAATATTCTCATTGAAAACAACCAAAAAATTATGCGTAGAATTGACAAATGAATTAGTAAATATTTGAAACTACAATATTTAAAATTTTAGTGACCTTCACATTTCTTTCAGCAAAAATAGGTATTACTTAGCATTATTTCATCATCTTTATGTAACAATTTATTTCTTCATTTCATCAACCCCGGGATTAAGTCATCATAAATTTCTCATCTCAACCATGTCAGCCTTTTAAAATCATTAAACGATTTGCATACCCTTGCACTTTTTTATTAGAACATCATTTCCTTCTTACCCATCAGATACTGTGTTTGTATCTACATACATTAATTTACCAAGTTCAATGCCACCTCTTCTGTTAAGACCTTCTAACTCTTAGAAAGCAAAATTAATCATCCCTCTTTGTTTTTACATCATAATTTCAGCACCTTTCTAACATTTACCATGATAGGTTTTCAAAATGTGTCTGCTTGAGTATTTATTCCATTGAATTCTAACATTCTCAAGAAAGAGTGTGTGCTTCATGTTAATACGAATGGTTATTCATGGCAGTTGTGTAATCAACTATGAATGAATAAATTATGAAGAATGAAAAGTTCAAATAGGCAACACATTCTGTCTGGTTTCAAACATGTGACTCACTGATTCCACTTGGAAGTGTTGTCCTAATACACCTATTTGCTATAAAAGAACAGTGTTTGATACAGTGTTTCTCTTACTGTCATTTTTCACATGGAGGTGTACTTCTAAAAATATTTGATGTATTTCAATGATACACTTGGCCAATAACATGGATCCTGAAGATGCAAGTGATCTTTTATACTCATTGAAGGTTGTTTGACTTTTCTTTTGGAAACTTGTTAGGGAAATGTACTTTTGTTATATATAATTGTTTTGATTTGCAAACAGCTTCAAACTTAGAGGTCTTTAAAAAATTGTTGTTATTATTTAAGAGAAAATGTAATTTTAATCTTTAAAAAGGGAAATTTGGTTCTAAAGCTTTAATTTTTTTTAAACTTGGATGTCATGAATATATTGAAGAAATAACCCTTCCCCCAAAACACACACACACACCTCTTTAAACACACATACAGACATAGATACACTTAATGTATATCCATATGCATATATAATTACCATATAAAGAGACACATAAAATTTGATTTTGATTACAATACTCCAAATTATATTTGAAAAATTAATGTTTTAAAATTATTTATATCTAAAAAACATGACATTTTTACTAGAATACAATTCCAGAATTTTTAAGATGTCTGTAGGATAGAGTTTAATCCTTTTAAAAAATAATCTTCTACAGTAATAAAGAAAAAATATTTAAGAAAAAGAATGATGTTTACTATAAATCAAAGGATTAAAAAAAGATGTCAAGAATAATGAAAGTTTTAAAACAACACATTATTAGCTAATAAGAATTGCTAAATGTTTACATAGTAAGAACACTGATCTACTTAGGGCATATTGATAACACATGCATTTCCCTAGCCCTTTTTATTTTGTTATTTTTTTTATTGTCTTTATTATTAAATCATAGCTGTATACCATAGTGCAATCAAGGGGGTTCTAACACCATAGGGTAAAGCCCAACAGTAGACAATAGTACAATGTGCTGGTTTCAAATATAATCTGAACTATTTTCATCAAGCTGATTAACATAGCCTTCCAGGCATTTTCTCAGTTATTATATGAAGACATTTGTATTTTGCATTTAGTAAGTTTCACCTGTACCCTTCTAAGATGCACCATAGGTGTGGCCCCACCAGTTACCCTCCCTCCACCCCCACCTCACCCCTCCCCTCTCTTCCCTTGTCCCTTTCCCCATATTCTTGTGCTCTAGTTGTATTATACCCTTCATATGATGTTCTTCTTAGCAAAGTATCTCAAGAATGGAAGAAAAAGTATCCAATGTACTCAGCCCTAGCTCTCTTTAAATCTCACTAAGATAATAGTGATATAGTATTTTAATGCATATGGTCACAAAAGCAAAGTACTTGAGGTAAATTACATCAGTGACAACTGACTATAAAAATTTCTGTAAGACCCAATGTCTATACACAAGGGATATCAGATTTAATAATCTATGATATTGAACAAGAAGGTCATTAAGGTCTAATAGAGCATAGCAGTGAGTCACGGGAAGTTACATGATTCCGTATACTGAGTGACAGGAACTCCAATTCCACTTCCCCAAACTCTTCAGCCCTGAATATGTCCTTAAGCAGAAATTTAAACTTCCTTTCCATAAAAAACTCTAACTACCACAGACACAAGATCTCCAGATATGTGTAGTTTGGATGGCAGCTAATAAAATGTATGCCAGAGTTCTAACACCATCGGGTAAAGTCCAACAGTAGACAAATTTTTTCCTTTAAATACACACCTTCAAATATTTTTATTAAACTGTTCATTTTTATATCAGAAGAGACAATCATGGATTATATTATACTTAGAGAACACTTCCAACAGTAATATCAGAAATCAAAATATAAAGGTGTCTGGAGAAAAATTTGTCATTCACAGTATACAAGAACATTAAAATCAGTAAAACAAACAAAAACTATACTTACTATCTTTACATAGAAACATAACATAAATTGCATCCATTATGAGAATAGTAGTATTTTATGAATTAGAAATAATCAAAGATAGCAGAGTAGAAACATCTCCTTACCAGCCACTCACAGAAATACAGAGGAAAGAAAATTCCAACCACCTCCAGCTGGGGGAACCCACATAGAGACATCGCTCCAGGACACAGTGAAGAAGTGGTGGAAGACAGGAGCCAAAAATGAGGTCTGGAGCTGAGGAAAACCATCACAGAAGATGAGTGCTTGGGAATTGGCAGGGACCAGCCAGCTAGCAAGCCTGCCCACAGAGGACTAGGGACAGGAAGAGGTTGTCATGCAGTTTTTGAATTTTCGACTAACCTACTCATTGGATCTAACTTGGAAGAATTAAATGAGGGGGTGGACTTGAGCAGTGTCCAGCAGTCGAGGACATTGAACTCTAGAGGGAGTTGGGGGGTGGATCTCCCATGGGCTTGGATGTTATCTGGGTACTGCCATTCAGGGAAGGCCACATGGCAGAAAAGCTCCACAGGGTCATAGTGCACAGCTGGCTCTGGTGTGCCTGCTGAGCCTGGGCAACCAACCTTGGGGTGAGCCGAGTGGCCTCTCCACCCCTGGGAAGGCCACTGTGTTGTGAGGGGCACTGTATGATGTGCCTCTTAAGGAATCTGCTGAGAGCTTTAGGACCCCAATCCTACAGGGCCTGAATGCTGATGAAGCAACAAAGCCCCAAATTGAAGAAACTAAGTTAGAAGATAGCACTTAATCTCTGCAACTAGAGAGTGACTTCCAGCCCTAATTTTCACAGCAAAACATTGTATGTTCTCCCTCTACTAACACCACAGCATAACCTAGTTTCCAGGCAATATGTTGTTATATATATAACATATTTGGAAAATTATAAATAAATATATGTCTATGTGTGTAAATCTCTATATAAATTAATATATTATAATATTTATTTATAATGAATAAATTATAATATATAATGTGTATATTGAGAGAGAGAGAGATACACACACACATACTTATTTCAATTGGTTTTTGGATTGGGGTTTTTTTTAAATATGTTTTTGTTTTCTTTTCTTTTATTTTTTTCATTTTTACTTTGTTTTATAGGAAGGGCTCCTTAGCCCCTTTTGTTTCTTCTTTTTTACCTCTTTTTTCTCTCTTTTGGTAGAGATTTTGCTTCTTTTACATCTTTCCCTCATAAATTTCTCATACAATAGTTAAGATATACTTTTTTATCTTATATAATTTTATTTTTAATTATCTTTATCTATGAGTTTTTTTTCTTTCTCTGAGTTCTGGGGGTCATGGCATTGGTCTTTCTCAAGCAGGTTACAAGTTCATGGTATAAGGTATCCTTTTAGCTTTCACCTTTGGAAAGGAAGTATAGACAGGTTCCCCATGGTGATATATTGCTAATTTTTTCATATTTCATTTTGTTTTGTTTTCTCTTTCCATATTTGGTGGAGGTGGAGAATTGATTTTGTTCAGGATGGTAAGGAGCTCCTGAATTTGAGGAACCTGTTGAACCAGATCCATAAAGTTTTAGAGTTAAAGGTGTGGCCACAGCACCCTGCCAAACATTATTTTTCCTATTGCTCTCTTTTTCTGCTTTCACACCTTTCTTCTCCTCCTCTTCCTTCTTCCTCTTCTTTCTCCCTTCTCACTCATTACCCTTATCTTCATTTCGGACTCATACTAAGAAGCCACTTCAAAACATAAGTTTTGCGTCAAGATAATTTAAGGAGAAGGAGGTAGTGAAAAGGAAAATGTAGGGGGAGGAAGTGGATGAGAGGAAAACACATATGAAGAGGAACAAACAGAAAAATTCTGGCAACATGAAAAATCAGAACAGAGTAATTCCACCAAAAGACAATCAGGCAGATACCAGAGAGGATTTCACCTATAAAGAATTGATGGAAATGACAACAAGATAATTCAAAATTTGGATGACAAAGGCAATAAAGTTAATTGATGAGAATGTGAAAAAATTAAACCAAAAAATAGATGAAAGATATGAAGAATACGGAAAAGATATGATGGAGCTTAAAAAAATGGAGTCAACCAAGGAACTTAAAGATGCAGTAGGAAGTATCAATAACAGATTAGACCATGAAAGAAAAAGGACTCTCAGAGCTAGAGAATAAAGCTCTTGACCTAACCCAAGTAATTAGGCATAAAAAAGAGAGATAAAACAGAATATTCAATAAGAGAATTATAGAACTTTGCAACGTGTCCAAACATATGAATTGTAATATCTCTGAAAGGGAAGAAGAATGTCCCAAAGTAATGGAAGCCCTACTAGAGGACATAATAAATAAAAATTTCCCAAGATTCACTAATGATTCTTACAGACCTCTTTCAGAGGGATACTGAATCTCAGGTTGTCTCAAAATAAATAGAACATCTCCAAGACACATTGTAATGAATGTGTCTAAAGTCAGGATTAAAGAGAAAATTCTGCAAGCAGCCACACTAAGTGTTAACTGACCTTCAGGGACAGATAGATCATGGTGACAGTAGACTTTTCTGCTGCAACTTTCCAACCCAGAAGGGTTGGTCATCTACTTTTAACCTTCTTAAAATAATATTTAGCCCAGAATTTTGTATCCTACTAAACAAAGCCTAACAAATGGAGAAATCCAATATTTCACTAATATACAAACACTGAGAAAATTCACCAAAAGAAGGAAGTCTACAAGAAACTTTTAGACCTATTCCCCACACTGATCATCACAAAAGACCACCAGCAAAGTAAACACCTAGAAACTAAAGGATAAAACCTAGCTTCCAAAATGGTGCAAAGGATAAAACTATGCAAAGGACCTTCACAAAATAAGATGAATAGAACTCCACCACACTTATAAATTCTCTCAATACATGTTAATGGCTTGAATTACTCACTAAGAGGCACAGGTTAGCTGATTAGATAAAAAGGTATAAGCCATCCATATGTTGTATCCAATAAATACACCTAATGTTGAAGGATATATCTATGCTCATGGTAAAGGGATGCAAAAGAGTATATAAGATAATTGGAAATCAGAAGAAAAGAGGGGCCACAATCTTATTTTCAGATACATATTGATTTAGAGCAACTAAAGTTAAGAAAGTTAAAGCTCACTTCATTGTGCTAAAGGGAAAAATACATGAAGGGGACATTTCAATTCTAAATATTATACATCCAACTTAAATGTTCCCAGATGTATGAGACAGACCTTGATTGGACTGAGTGATATGATATCCCATAACTACAGAGGATTAAACATCATACTTACTACAACAGTCACCAATATCATAACTCATCTGAGGAATTGCTGAGAACAATTCCTATCCTTTTGTTTCCTGGCAAGCCTGGAAATGTCTTGGAAGGCAAGCCACCAAGTAACTCAGTAATCCTGGAGGAGCAAAGTTCAGGCCTATAGTAGTAAGGCTATTGTTAAACATTAAGCATTTTATGACAATTCCTTAAAGGATTGGTGGAGAAAAATTACATTTAGTATTTTAGATATTATTTCTCTGAGTACATACTCCGGTGGCACCTATGAGATCATTTCCCTCAAAACACAGCCCCTGCATGTCTTTGCTTAGTAATCTTTCCACCTATTATGTATCTTCTCAATAAAAGGACTCTGCAAGAAGTGCTCAGTGCTATCCTGCACCTATGGTTAGCCTCACCTCTTGCAGTGTGTACTGTCAATTAGTATCTAGAATGATTATGGTCATGGCACATTACACCACAATATCTAAGGACTTTAACATCTCTCTGGCAGCTCTGGACAGATCATCTAAACAGAAATTAAGCAAGGGACTTAAATGCAGACCTAGAACAACTGTGCTTAATAGACATTTATAAAACATACCATCCTAAGACTATGGAATATATGTTCTCCTCATCAGCCCATGTAACATCCAAAATAAATCATATCTTAGGTCAAAAATCAAACCTCAACAAAGTCAAAAGTATAACTTGTATCTTCTCAGGACACAAGGCAATAAGGATGGAATTCAACTCCAGTGAGAATTTTCATTCCTACACAAAGTCATGGAAATTAAACTATCTTCTGTTGGAATGACAGTTGGGTCAAGGAAAAGATAAAGGAGAAAATTATAAAATCCCTCAAATATAACAACAATGAAGCTACAAGTTACAAAAATCTGTGGAATACTGTAAAAACAGTACTAAAAGGAAAATTTATTGCATTAGATGCCTACAACCAAAAAAGAGAAAGACAGGATGGGATGTCCACAACCCAATGGATCATCATAAGAACATGGAAAAGGAAGAGTAATCTAACCACAAACATAGCAGAAGAAAAGAAAGAACCAAATTAAATTGGAAATCAATGAAATTGAAAATAAAACAATCATTCAGAAAATTAATGAAACAAAAAGTTGGTTCTTCAAAAAATAAAACAAAATCAATAAATTTGGCCAGATTAACTAGAAACAGAAAAGTACAATTTCTAATAAGCTCAAGAAAAGGAAAGGGGGAAATAAAACAGATATCACAGAGATACAAGAGATTATCCCTAACTATACAAGAAACTCCATGCCAAGAAACTTGACAATGTGGAAGAAATGGACCTATACCTGGAATAATACCCTCTCCTTAGACTTAACCAAGAAAAAATAGATCTCTTGAACAGAATGAAATCAAACACTGAGATCAAAGCAATATCAAAAAAATTCCAACAAAATAAATTCCTGCACCAGACAGATTCACACCAGAATTCTATTGAACCTTTAAATATGACCTTATAACTATATTGCAGAAATTATTCCAAAACATGGAAAAGGAAAGCGATTTTCCCAATACATTCTATGAAGCAAACATCACTTTGATTCTAAAACCAGGAAAGGACACAACTAAAAAGGAGAACTGTAGGGTGGCACCTGTGGCTCAAATGAGTGGGGTGCCAGCCTCATATGCCCAAGGTGGTGGGTTCAGACCCAGCCCTGGCCAAAAACTTCAAAAATAAATAACAGAACTGTAGATCAATTTCACTAAAGAATATAGATGCAAAAGTACTCAATATAATTTTAGCTAATAGATTGCTGGTACACATTTAAAAAATCATACATCATGATCAAGTAGCATTTATTCCAAGGAAACAAGGGTGATTTAACATATGCAAGTCTATGAATGTAATTCACCATACTAATATAAGCAAGAAAAAAGACCATAGTATTTTCTCATTAGATGTAGAAAAAGAATTTGACAAAATTTGGCATCCTTTTCTAACAAGAACACTTAAGAATATAGGCACATTTCTTAAACTAATGGAAGCCATCTATGACAAACCCACAGCTAAAATCCTATTGAAGATTAAAACTAAAAGCTTTACCACTGAGAATGAGAACCAGACAGTGATGTCTACTATGACCACTACTATTGGACATAGTGCTGGAACTTCTAGTGAAAGCAATCAGGCAAAAGAAGGATATGAAGAGAATACAAATGGGGGCTGAGGTCAAACTGTCACTCTTTCCTGATGATATGATCTTATATTTTGAGAACCCCAGAGGCTCAACCATAAGATTATTGGAAGAGATCAAGAAGGCCATGTTAACCAGTTTGATGAAAATATTTCAAATGGTATATAAAACCAGCACATTGTACCCCATGATTGCATTAATGTACACAGCTATGATTTAATTAAAAAAGAAACACAGTACTATCTAAGAGTATGAAGTCAATATCTCTGATTCAGTACCCTTTCTATATGCCAAAAATACTCAAATTGAGAAGTTATTCAAAGACACAGTTCCCTTCATAATAGCTTCAAAGAAAATGAAATACCTAGTAAAATACTAAAAAATAGGTGAAGGAAATTTACAAAGAGAATTATGAAACCCCGAGAAAAGAAATAGAAGACATTAGCAAGTGGAGGAAGTATCTTTTGCCTGGGAAGAAACAACATTGTTAAACGGTCTGTATTACCCAAAACAATCTATAGATTCAATGCAAAACCCATTAAAATAACAATATCATACTTTAAAGAACTAGAAAAATAGTACTGTGCTTTGTATGGAACCAGAAAAAATGTCATACAGCTGAGGTAAGTTTTAGTAATAAAAACAAAGCCAGAGGCTTCACCCTACCAGACTTTAGGGTATATGACAAGTCCACAGTGATCAAAACAGCGTGGGATTGGCACAAAAATAGAGGCATAGATATTTGTAACCAAATAAAAAAAAATGAGGTGAAACTAACATCTTGTAGCCACCTGATCTTTAATAAACCAAACAAGAACATACACTGGAGAAAGAATCCTTATTGAATAAATTGTGCTAGGTGAACTGGATAACCACATGTAAAATACCAAAACTGAAACCACACTTTCATCAATTTTAAAAATTGATTCAAGCTGGATACAATATTTAAATATAAGACATGAAAATGTAAAAAACCTAGAAGAAATAGTGGGATGTCAGCTGGGGAAGATTTTATGAAGAAGACTTCCATGGCAATTACAACAATAACAAAAATAAGCAAATGAGATTTAATTAAACTGATAAGCTTCTGCAGAGCTAAGAAGATAACAATCAAAGCAAATAGATAGCCTTCAGAATGGAAAACTTATTTGCATATTACAAATCTGACAAAAGTTTGATAACACAGATTTATGGAGAACTCAAACTAATTCACAAGAGACATGAATAGAATCTTCTCTTAGAAAGACAAATTAATGGCTAACAAATATATGAAAAAAATACTCATTGTCTCTAATCATCAGAAAAATGCAAATCAAAACCACCTTAATATATCACCTAACCCCAGAAAGATTGGTCCACACCACAAAGACACAAATGTGAAGATTATGGCACAGATGTGGACAGAGGGGAACACTTTTACACTGTTGGTGGGACTGCAAACTAATACATTCTCTTTGGAAGGAAGTACGGAGAATCCTCAAAGAACTCAAATTAGACTTCCCATTTCACCCCACAATCCCACTAGTAGGCACCTACTTAAAAGAAAAAAAAAAATCCTTCTATCACAAAGACATTTGTACTACATTGTTCATTGTAGCTCAATTTAGAATCACCAAGATGTGGAAACAACCTAAATGCCCATCAACTCAGGAATGGATTAACAAACTGGCATATATATACCACGGGGTACTAATCACCCATTAAAAAGATGGTGACTTTACATCTTTGGTATTAGCCTGGATGGAGCTGAATCACAAGAATGGAAAAGCAAATATCCAAGGTACTCAACACTAATATGAAGCTAGATGATCTAATCCACATGTACAAAAGAGAAAAATTCATTTTAATTCAAGTAAGGGGAAGGGGTTAAGGGAAGGGAGTCTGGGGGTGTTCCCACTTAATGGGCACAATGTAGGGGTGGATGGCACACTTTTAGGGTGCAGGACAGAACTGTAAGAGGAATTCTACCTAAAAAATTCAAATATTGTGACCCAGTTGTTTATACCCTCATATTAATCTGAAATAAAAAAAAATACTTTACAACAAAGGACCAGACATCAGATAAATAAAATTAATGACAGAATGAACATCAAAATAAAGTTGGTCATATAAACGTTTTAGGTTCACAGTATATTAGGTTTATACTATACTGCAATCTATTAAGTGTGAAGTAGTATTATGTCTAAAATAAATACATATCTTAACTATAAATGTTTCTTGCTAAAAAATTTAATAATCATTTGAGCCTTTAGTGAACCATAATATTTTTGCTAGTGGGTGGTCGGACCTTGATGCTGATGACCCTGGACTCCTCAGAGTGGTGAGTACTGAGGGCTGGGGAGGATGTAATGATTTCTGTAAAATAATACAATAATAGAGTTTGCTATATTGATCAACTTTTCTTTTCATGAAAGATTTCCTGTAGCGTGTGATGCTTCTTGATAGCATTCCCCTCCTCTCCTCTCTACTGCTGCTTTATCATCTAACTTCTGTAATATTCTAAATCCTTTGTTACCATTTCAACAGTGTTTATAGCATCTTCACCGGGAGTGCATTCCACCCCGAGAAAGCACTTTCTTTTGTTCATCTATGAGAAGCAAATCCTCATCTTTTCTGATTGCTCATAAAATTTTCACTACTTCATTTAACTATAGAGAAATTCAGCCCCATCTTCATGCCCCACTTCCTTTGTCAGATGCGTGCTATTTTCACCACACATGAATATATATTCTCTGATGAAGTCTTGACCCCCTCAAAGTGACTTTACACCAAATTTCATGTCAGAATTAGACTTCTAAATTTTTGTCTCTTACAAAGGGTCTCAATATATTTATCATACTGAAAGTAGAGTGAGAAAATATTTCACTGCAAGAAGTTCACAGACACTCCAATTTTCTCCTTGAGGACTGTGGATGAGGTCGTATTCTCTGCTTGGCCCCTGGTCGAGTGTGGCATGCTCATGTGTCTTGGCTGGGTCAGGAAACACCACCATAAGCTTTAAAAACTGGTTTTCCATTAGTCATTTCCAACTTTACTACAGAGATAGTATTTCCATCATCCTAGCATTCTTGAGTAATTATTAATACAATAGACAAAGCCTTCTCTCTGATCCATGCTTTAAGTATAATATGAATAAGAAATACTGGAATGCATTTGTTGTATGTTGAATTATTCAGATTTTGAGGGTTTTGTCACTACAGTATTACTTATCTCATTGTAGTATTGACTCTGCTAAAATAACAACGTTATGTGTTAAAAACATTAAGTAATAAACGTTTAAGATTATCTCTAATTTCATCAATCAGAAATGGTAAAGATGAAATAACAACAGACTCCTCAGAAATTAAAAAAAAAATCCTTAATGAATATTGCAAGAACCTTTATTCTCAGAAATATGAAAATATGAAGGAAATTGACTAATATTTGGAAGAACACCACCTTCCAAGACTTAGCCAGAGTGAAGTGGAAATGTTGAACAGGCCTATATCAAGTTCTGAAATAGCATCAACTATACAAAATCTCCCTAACACGAAGAGCTTGGGACCTGATGGTTTCACATCAGAATTCTACCAACCCTTTAAAGGGGACCTAGTACCTATATAACTCAACCTTTTCCAAAATATGGAAAAAGAAGAAATACTACCCAACACTTTCAATGAAGCAAACATTACCTTGACCCCCAAACAAGAAAAGAAAGCTATAGACCAATAGCACTAATGAATATTGATTCAAAAATATTCAAGAAGAGCCTAGAAAACAGAATCCAGCAACATATCAAACAAATTACACACCATCACCACGTGAATTTTATCCCATAATCTCAAGGCTGGTTCAATACACGTAAATCTATAAATGTAATCCAACACATAAACAAATTAAAAAATAAAGACCACACGATTCTCTCAATTGATGCAGAAAAAGCTTTTGACAATATCCAGCATCTCTTCATGATCAGAACACTAAAGAAAATGGGTATAGAAGGGACATTTCTTAAACTGATAGAGGCCATTTACAGTAAACCTACAGCCAATATCATATTGAATGTAGTTAAATTGAAATCTTTTCCACTCAGATCAGGATCCAGGCAAGGTTGCCCATTGTCCCATTGCTCTTTAACATTGTAATGGAAGTTTTAGCTGTTGTAATTAGGGAAGAAAAGATGATCAAGGGTATCCACATAGGGTCAGAAGAGATCAAACTTTTACTTTTCTCAAATGATATGATTGTATATCTGGAAAATACCAGGAATTCTACTACAAAACTCTTGGAAGTGATCAAGGAATACAGCAGTATCTCAGGTTACAAAATCAACACTCATAAATCTGTAGCCGTTATATATACCAACAACAGCCATTCTGAAAAAACAGTCAAGGACTCTATTCCATTTACAGCAGTGCCAAAGAAGATGAAATATTTGGGAGTTAACCTGACTAAGGATGTGAAATAACTCTATAAAGAGAACTATGAAACCCTAAGGAAAGAAATAGCTGAAGATGTTAACAAATGGAGAAACATATCATGCTCATGGCTGGGAATAATCAATATTGTCAAAATACTATACTACCCAAAGCAATATACAATTTCAATGCAATCCCTACTAAAGTTCCCTTCTCATATTTTAAAGATCTCAAAAAAATAATTCACCAATTTATATGGAATCAGAAAAAACCTTGAATAGCCAAGACATTACTCAGAAATAAAAACAAAGCAGGAGTTACGCTACCAGACCTCAGACTGTACTATAAATCAAATCGATAGTGATCAAACAGCATGGTACTGGCACAAAAATAGAGAGGTAGATGTATGGAACAGAATAGAGAACCAAGAGATGAACCCACCTACTGAACTGTTATTTGATCTTTGACAAGCCAATTAAAAACATTCAGTGGGGAAAAGATACCCTATTTAACAAATGGTTCTGGGTGAACTGGCTGGTGACCTGTAGAAGACTGAAACTGGACCCACACCTTTCCCCATTAACTAAGATACACTCAGACTGTATTAAAGATTTAAACTTAAGACATGAAACTATAAAAATACTAGAAGAAAGTACAGGGGAAACTCTTGAAATAATCGGTCTGGGCGAATATTTTATGAGGGGGACCCCCAGGCAATTGAAGCAGGATCAAAAATACACTACTGGGACCTGTTCTAACTAAAAATCTTCTGCACAGCCAAGAACACAGTTATTAAAGCAAGCAGACTTCCCTCAGAATGGGAGAATATATTTGCAGGTTATGTCTCTGACAAAGGTTTAATATCCAGAATCCACAGAGAACTCAAATGTATTAGCAAGAAAAGAACAAGTGATCCCATCTCAGGGTGGGCAAGGGACCTGAAAAGAAACTTCTCTGAAGAAGACAGGCACAAAGCCTACAGACACATGAAAAAATGCTCATCATCATTAATCATCAGAGAAATGCAAAACTACTATGAGATATCATCTAACTCCAGTAAGAGTAGCCCACATCACAAAATCCCAAAACCAGAGATGCTGGCATGGATGTGGAGAAAAGGGAAAACTTCTACACTGCTGGTGGGAATGCAAGATATCTGGAGAATATTTAGAAATCTAAAAATAGAACTGCCATTCAATCCCATAATTCCTCTACTAGGTATATCTGGAAGATCAAAAATCACATTATAACAAAGATCTCTGTATCCAAATGTTTATTGTAGCCCAATTAATAATTGCTAAGTCGTGGAAAAAGCCCAAGTGTCCATTGACCCACAAATGGATTAATAAATTGTGGTATATGTACACCATGGAATATTATGCAGCTTTAAAAAAGATGGAGACTTTATCTCTTTTATGTTTACATGGATGGAGCTGGAAAATAGAGCTCTATAGAGAGCTCTATTTGGTACTGGTGAAACTTAAACTAAATGGAGCTCTAGTAGAAACTAATTTATAGCTTTCATATGAAGGCTATAACCCAATTATAGCCCAAGAATATGGGGAAAGGGGCAAGGGGGGGGAAGAGAGGGGGGAGGATGTGTGGAGGGAGAGTAATTGGTGGGTCCACACTTACAGTGCATCTTAGAATGGTACTGGTGACTTTACCTCTTTAGTGTTTACATGGATGGAGCTGGAACATATTCTTCTTAGCAAAGTATCTCAAGAATGGAAGAAAAAGTATCCAATGTACTCAGCCCTAATATGAATCTGGTTTATAGCTTTCATATGAAGGCTAAAACCCAATTATAGCACAAGAATACAGGGAAAGGGCAAAGGGAGGGGAGGGGAGGGGGGAGGATGGGTGGAGGGAGGGCAATTAGTGAGATCACACCTACGGTGCATCTTAGCAGGGTACTGGTGAAACTTATTGATTGTAGAGTATCAATGTCTTTATATGGTGATCAAGAAGATGCCATGAAGGCTATCTGTAACAGTATGATCAAAATATTTCTGATTGTATATGAAGCACATTGTGCCCTATGATTGCACCAATGTACACAATTATGATTTAATAAAATTATTTGAAAAAAAAGAATGGTACTGGTGAAACTTAAACTAAATGTAGAATATAAATGTCTATACACAGTAAGAAAATGCCATGAAAGCTATATTGACAAGTTTGATGAAAATATTTCAATCTGTATATAAAACCAGCTCATTGTACCCTATGATTGCATTTATGTACACAACCATGATTTAATAAAAAAAAAAAACTGAAAAAAATGAAAGGAGTCAAGCTCTGCAGGCCCTGTGTGAGAAATTACCTCAAATTTTTCTACCTTTCCATTAATGGAAAAATGCCAGCTACTAACTGATTCATGTCAAGCAAGACTATTACAAAATCAGGATTTACTTGTTTTTAAAGTTACTTCCTCTTAAAACAGTATCTTCAGATAGCTATATTTTGTTTTATTTTGGGTTTGGCTAACTATTAATTCATTAAAAATAAAACGGTTTTCTAAAGTAAAAAAAAAAGAAATGTGCAAAGAATGAATGAAATGTGAAGATTAAAATTACTGACTATAGTAAGGCAAATTTCATTGCTGAAAGACACCAGACTGGAGTAGGCTAGATGTTAATTAGAACATAAATATCAAATATTAGCTAGTTCTCGGAGACCTTGAGCGCTGAAGATGGAAAAGGAGGTAATAATACTAAGACACAGAAACTGGAAGTGACCAACATTTTTACTGAGTTAGCAGTTTAATTGGATACAAAGTTAAAATATTTACTTAACTTTAGGCTTTACCTTCACTGAGTATGCAAATAAAGCTTAGTGTATTTTTTATTCTATTTTGCAGAAATTACTTGAATGGCATCTGAGTTAGTTTACATAGAGTCAGGATCAGGAATTCTCTGCTCAGGGACGTGAAGGACAATAAAACAATAAGAAAGAAATTGGAAATTTATATATAGATTAAAAATGCATCTTGGAAAATGATTTCATACTATTAATCTTACTAAAAAGAGAATTAAAAGCACTCTAACCCATTATACGTATAACATTGTAGCCTCTCTGTTTTCCTACTTTGCCATACACCTTTAGATTCAAAAGTCCATCATAAAAGGTGAAAGACAACCAAATACGAAGCTCTTAACAGGTCTCAAGAACTTACTAGGTGACTCACAATTATTTTTTGCTATGTCATTTTTGGCATGTTATAGAGCTCTTTCTTATACCTGATGTCATTTGATCCTAATGGCAACCAAGTAATTAGAATATGGCTTCCTTTAAGTATTAAATGCATACATTGAGTTTCTATGGGCCTGGGGAATGGATTAAGGTCATTATTCTAGAGTTCAATGACTGAAAATTACAAGAGAACAATAAGGCCGTGGACATTTCTAATATAGCCTCCCAATTTAGTCAAGTTTAAAGGGAAAGTAATCCAAAGCTGTGTCAGCATTTAGCTTATTATGAGTTTTCCTAGTCACACTTCTATTAATTTAACAACTTTTAAAATGGGCATTTAAAGCAGAACACAAAAGAATATGCCACAAAGTGGACCACGCAGGAGTTATACACAGGGCGGGCATGGGAGATGAATCACGCTCACCATGGGGATATTTCCCCCTGAGTCTCAGAAACACCCTGTTCAATTTATTAGACGCATTTACAAAATCATCCTTTTCCTGGCTCTTCTCTGACTATGCCTTCCAAGTTATGCTTTTATATTAAAACCGCCATGTTATATATATTAACCTTTCAAATAAAAATGTTTTTAAGAATTTGAATAAGTCTTGAACATAGCTCATACTTTTTCACATGTAGTCTACCCTGACAATTTAGGATGTTGTACTTGAAAGAACACTGGAGTTATACGTTTTAAAAAATTATGTTGTACCTCTTCTTTATTACGTAACTTTAGGTAAAGCACTTGACTCTCTCTGAACATGATTATTTATTTATTTATTAAGTTATTTTATTTGAGGCAGTGTTTTGATCTGTTGCTTAGGTTAGAAAATAGTGGTACCATCATGGCTCACTGTAACCTTGAATTGCTGGCCTCAAGCTCTCCTCCTGTGTCAGCCTCCCAAGCAGCTGGGATTACAGGCAGGTGCCAGTGCCTCTGGCTGATTTTTTATTTTTATTTTTCTTCAGAGATAGAGCCTCACTATGTTGCTCAGGCTGGTCTCAAACTCCTGGCCTCAAGAGATCCTCCTATCTCGGCCTCCCAAAGTGCTAAGAATATAGGTGTAGGTGTTATACCACCATGCTCAGTCTAGCCAAATTAATTTTGAGTCTTCATTGTGGGGATATAATAGCGGTCCTGACTAGTTCAGTTGGGTACAGAGAAGGTAAAGGATGCAAGATCATTGCCACACATGTTAAAGCAAATGGTACATATAACGGTAAATAGCACAAGCTGAAGAAGCAAACACTGGTTTTAAAGACTGATTTTTCTGCTTTCTAGTCTGTGTGACCTTGGGTACCTGCTTCAGTCTCTCTATGCCTAAGATTTGTGTGATAACATTAGTTCTGACTTTATACGGCTTTGAGGATTATTAAAGGAGATAATAGACCCCATGTTTTTAGAATAGTGCCTATTATATACTAATCTTACTAAATTTCTCTGTTATTATTGTGATTACAATGAAGAGGAGGAGGAGGAAGATACGTGCAAACAACACAACTGTGAAGAACCATAATCGTTTCTTTCCGTAGATAAACAAAGAGACACATAACTGCAAAATCATAATGATGAATTTTTTATAATACTTTATATTTCTGAAATTTAACATATAAACTAAAAACAAATTATTTTTGTTTAAAAAATTATTTGCATGCTGCATTAAAATGTAAGCATGTTGAGTCCCCTGTAGTTGATTTCCTTGGACAGAATGTGCCCTCCGCCCCAAGGCTTTAATATGAGGGAATGAGAAGCCCCTGCAAAAGGTCTGCCTCAGATCTCATCCCTAAAATAAACACACGGAACACATATTCCTAGGTCTGCTGCAGACTTGAAATGTAATGCTGTGGGATTATATCTAATTCCACAATTGAGAACATAATCTCTATGACTAAAACTAAGCCTTCCTAGGGCAGCAAGTGGCTGTGAATTAAAAACTTAACTCTTTGCCCTACTTGCATATTGGCAGGCACTGGGGTTGATTCATTATCTTTGCAACTGTGAATTGTGCTGCAGTAAATATGTGTAGCCTTTCAATATTTTGACATTAAAAATGATGTAAAAGGAATAAATTGACAGTGTCTCTGCCTTAGTATGTGGTACTTCTAACTTGAGTGTTCAAAATTGTTCATATACTTACTCAATTATGTCCAAAATTTAGCACCATTATTGCAACTCAAAACTATATGGTGTGTCAGCCGTATAGGCTTTTACGGTTCACAAACATTTCCTTGGACCCTCGCAGACTCCTGTTTTTTGAGTAAGTTAGGTCTCTCAACAGCCGGGAAATACTTCCTTATCTACTTCAAAAAGGTAACCTGGCAATTTTTCATCATTCCAACATCATAAATAAAAACACACAGATGTTACTATTAAGTCCAAAGTGTATGTTTTGGACAAAAGAATGAAATGTTCCCTTTGTCTGTAGAAAACAGTGTTGGTTCTGGCAAAGATTTCTAGAGTACACCTCAGTATCAGCATCTGTGAAATCTGAATAAAAAGAATTACCTCTCACGATTATTATGAAAATGTAATAGAGTTAAAAGATTTTACCTAATAGCCTGCACAAAATTAATGCTTTTACATACAAGTTTTTTCTCCTCTATGAAAGACCAAAATATTTCAATAATTCATTAAGAATCACCTCATGATCAAGAGATTGAAATTAATATTCTGCAAAGGACTATCGGGAGAGGTTATTCAGTTTTCATTACAATTAAAATACTAATGATATTACCTTCAGTATTGCTAATAGTGGTATAGTATTTTCAGTAGAAATGTGAATAATAATCATGGCTTGATTTCATATAGTGCTTGTTTGTGTGTTATAGTAATCAGTTTTATTTTCACAAAAACCAATGAGGATAAGCACTATTATTATCTTATTTTAATTGGGAAGAATCTAAGATAATTCAAACTAATTTCAAACTTCTGGTTAGTGGGGAGATCAAGATTTGAACACAGGAATTTCAGTTAGGGATTCATGATCTTAATAATTGTTCTATAGATTATATTAGAGTTATACTGGCGTTCTTAGAAAAATTGATAGTGTTAAAGTTACACTAGAGATATTAAATAAATTTCAAGATTAAACATGTTTCAGGTAGGATAATGTGCAGTTAACAAACATGTTAACATAAATAGTTCTTTTGTTTTGCCTAAATATTTCTTATTTTCACTGTAACAAAACATAAAGATCTTAAATCTTGGAGAAAAAATAGTAAAATTTACAAATAATTAAAAATGGATACTAATGTGTCATTTGAGTGCCTTCCTTATGTAGAGAGCATTTTCTGACAGAGAATATTCTATTTTCTCATGTAATAAATTTCAGTAGATATAATTGTAAAATATTTTGAGATTTTATAAAGGACATTGACATTGAAATTATAAATACAATAATTCAAACTTTTATAAATTGTCATGTTTTTAAAATTCTTCATTTTCTATTATGCAACTACTTCCTATGTGTTTCAGGCCACAGAGAGTCATTTTTAAAAGATATTAATAGATTAAGTCATTGCAAAGAAAAATTCAGCTGACCTTAAGGCCTCTTTCTCCCTAGTCATTCTAGTACTGATGTTTCTAGATGGTGGTAGTAGGTTGTAATAACCTTTTGAATTATTAAACCAAAGGTTCATTCTCAACATTAATGAAAAGAACTCAAAGAGAGGCCCTGCCACAAGAACAGCTGGGAGGAAAAATAAGGTGTTATTTTGATCTACCTATATTTTCATGTTATTAATATAACATATATAGCATTAACAAACATTTATAAAGAAAGCATTACAAACATTGAAATTTTTGTTTATTTGGGCCTTTGGCAATTTTGAGAACTTTTATGATGATGCTTTTAGACATAAAAACAAAGGTGTAAAAGAATATTTTAAAGTGTTCTAACCAAGTTCACTATTATCTCATAATACGTAACATAAAATAAGTAAATTTAGAGATGTTTTACCTCTCTTAATTTTTATCTAATATTTTTCCAAAATATTTGTCTTGTTTTACATTTATGAATATCAGCATTTATATCTCTAGTTGTAGACCTATGTTTAAATTATATAATTTGAGTTTATAAATTTTGCTACAACTTACGTTTTTACTTAATATGTAATCTCTCTCTTTTTTTTTTATTGAGACAGAGTCTTACTTTGTTGCTCTCAGTAGAGTCCAAGGGAGTCATAGCTCACAAGCAATCTCAAACTCTTGAGCTTAAGCCATCCTCTTGCCTCCTGAGTAGCTGAGACGCAGCTGCCTGTCATAAAGCCTTGCTAGTTAGAGACTAGGTATGGCTGTAGCTCAGGCTGGTCTCGAGCTCCTAAGCTCAGGGGATCCACCCACCGTGGCCTCCTAGAGTGCTGGGATTACAGACATGAACCACTGTACCCACTTTAGTATCTTGTCATGTCAATGAACATTTCTAAAAGTGAAATTGTCAGACCATCTTCTTGCCAGTTTTTTCCCAGTACAGTAGAACCTCCATATTTGGCCACCTGCCTACATTGGCTACATCCTTAAGTTGACCTTATTTTCACAGATTGGACATGTATCACATGTACATATCAGTACAAGCCTAGTTTGTTATGTTGACTGCCCCCATATGTTGACCAGTTTGTTTTACAAATTGCTCTTCAGAATTTGGGGGGGAAGGGGGGTTGTTCTGTTTTTAAGACAGGATCTTGCTTTGCAAACAAATTGGAGTGCAGTGACCTCATCAGGGCTCACTGCAACCTCATACTCTTGGGACCAAGGGATCCTCCTGTCTCAGCCTCCCAAGTAGCTGGGACCACATGCACATTACACCAAGCCCAGCTAATTTTTCTGGTTTTTTTTGTAGGGACAGGGTCTCTCTCTTCCTCAGAATTATCTTGAAATTCCTGGGTTCAAGGGATCTTCTGGCCTTGACCTCCCAAATTGCTAAGATTACACTCAAGAGCCATCTTGCCGGGCATCCCAAGATGTTTTAACTGATTTTCACTCTCAGTCCCCAAGCACTCTTTGTAAAGTGTGTTTTCTTTATTCTAACAAATTGTTTAACCATTAATTTTAAAAGTTTAACTATGAAGAAAGAAAATAAATGTGCTCTACTTCTTCATAATCTTTTTTAAGTCATCATACAAAGAATAAATTATATGATAATGGTGATTATGTTTCAAGATTAGAAAACATTCTTTAAATGAATATTTATGAAGCATTAATTTTATGGTCTATGCTTCATCTATTATTTAATAAATATTTAACTATAATTTCAATAACAAAGATAATATAAACAAAACAGATGTGTATGCACTTGTGTAAACATATAAAACAAATACAGATACTACAATGTTTATCCTTGTTAGGCCTTATTAGGAACTCTCCTTTACTTTCATTTTAGGGTATTTATAGTTTTTTGTGTATTCCTTTTTATTTGTATTGACTATTAATAAAGGAAAACAATTATCAAACAGAATTTTTGCTCTTTTGTGGCAAAAATGACCCCTTATTATATATTATTTGATCATTAAGATAATTTTGTTAGATCAATATGAGTTTCTTTTCTACATATGATACGCTGAGCATCAGAAAAAAGAGAAATGCCTTAAGCTCACAGCTAAAACACTCCAACGATTTGGCTGGATGTGAAAGTTTCAACCCCACTTGTCCTTGGCTCTCTTCTGCTGGACTCAGAGTAGAGACATAGATTTGTTCCTTCCTTTTTCCCCAGCCCCTTCCGTGGTCAGCTCTTAATCTATACTAAGTATTATTAAATATTTAACATTGAAATCCACAGAGGAAAACATAAAATCCCTTTTGAAAACCTTATAATTTAATTTTATTTAATAATTGTGGTGGAGCTCTAGCAGGGGCCCAAATGTTAATTTTGAAGCCACAAATTTTTCTTTTGGTGATAACTGAAATGGGCTGTCTGTGGTATGGAGTGTGGGATAGGAGGGAAATGCGACCTGAGGGGCTCAGGGGCTGTCCAAGGGCCTTACGAGTACTTGAGAGGTCTAAGGACCCCTTGACCTGAAGACTCTAGACCAGTGGTTCTCAACCTTCCTAATGCTGCCATGTATTTTCATTGTTACAAAGGGGTCGCGACCCACGGGTTGAAAACTGCTCCTCTAGACAAAGACCATCAGCCCCTTCGTCTCTGGTGGACAATGAACTTTGTGAACTAAAAAGGAACAGCACAGGTACCCAAGCTAATCTCCATTAAGAAAATAATTTTTTTTTTGTTTCTTAGCATTAAAACACATTTGAAGCTAAACAAAATTAATACTCAGTATCATGAAATATCCTCTCTGTTCAAAATTATAATTGTCTGATAATGGTTTAAAACTCATATTCCAAATTACTTTGTTAGTGTCTGTCTCTTAAAGCGTTTTTCATCTGTATGCACCCCTCATTCCCGAACCCCTTCATCTCGCTCTCTTTCTCCCTCTTACATAACTCAATTGCTGAAACTACTTTTTGCCTGTCCAGAGAGTTTTCCACTGATGTTTCCCAATTACATTTCCATGGTATAAACTCCTGATGTCCTGCAAAAAGATTTGTCTCTTTTGTGCCATTGTCATAAGGTCTGCTTCACTCTTCCCTAGAAATGGTCTTAATAGGCTGCTGTCTTTATCTTAATAGCAATTGCTGTTGAATTTATTTATTAGGTGTAGCTAAATAATGCTTCTTACTTCTGTTGGACTTTACAATTTGGAATATGTCTATGAAGAATTTATCTCACTTCTAATTCTTAAAATATATGGACATACATATGTTTCTCTTTAATATTTGTACTTGGTCCAATATTTTTTATCTTCTTTCCCAATTATTTTCTAAGCCCCATACTCTATTTTTGATTACATTTATTCTCCCATAGAGACTTGTTACTTAATCTTCATCTCTGAGATTATTGTGTATCATTCTCATCACTTTTAGTAAGTCGGTCACCTCTTATTTTATATCGTCCTTTTGCTTACCCATTTCTGGGTATAATTTTTGTACATTTGATTTGTGTTGTTATTTCAGTGCTGCAAATCCCCGTTTAATCCCATTATATTCATATCAGAATGATGTGTTACACTTTATGTCTCAGCTTGGTTTTGAGAACACGTTTGTTTAAAGACGCACGTGATGCATGTGGTCTCTTCTAGTTTCACAGTAACTTTGATGATTTCAGTGGTCAGACTTTTTTTGATTATTGTGCTGAGTTTCTGTACCAGCAGCTTCTGGGGGAGTGAGGTTTGATGCCTCTTATGTCTAAGTGCAACAACAACCTTTCCTTTCGGTACTATCGAAGAAACGCTGCAATAAAAAGAGATAAACGGAACCTCCTCTGGTCTAACACCTCCCCAGGTTTACTGATGCTTCATTACTTTCGAATTCCAGGAAGGCTCTGACTTTCACCCACTGCTGTGTTCCTGCTCACCACTGAGCTTCCCCGGTGCTCCACCCTCCACGACTGATATTTGTAAGACCCTGCCATACTTAGCACCACATGTTTTTGAAGATTTTCACATTTGACTCCCTGTTAAATGTTCTATGTGCTTTCTTACCCTGCTTGTGACCTTTTACTTCTGAAAATGAATATCATTACAGTTGCCTAAAACACCCTCCTATCAGAGTGTCTGGGTAGATTACAAGGTCTCACAGTATGCCAGCAATATGTTGAAAAAGTATTCACAAATAGACGTATATCTTTAAAGTGTTTGGGCCATAATTACAATGATAAAAAATTTTAAAGCATCTTCGGTTTGAAGGAAGAAGAAATAATACACATTCACAATAAGGACACATCAAGCTGGTTCCTCGCTCCAGGTAAATTGCATGGAAACCAGTACAACCCTTAGTAGATTACCTGGTACCTATTTATCGCTTAGTCCTTCCTAGGAGAATCCTCTGTGTTTTCATCCATCTGACTGCTGGGTTGATAATCACATTGTCAGCTTCTAGAATATAAACAGCTAAGTCTAAATCAATAAATGAAAGGGGATATGTTTCGTAGAATTGCCACTGTGATGAGAACACGGCCATACATTTAAGCTATAAAGGGGGAATTACGGTTCATGGTTAGGAAATAAATTTCTTGTTCTCTGGTTGCAGGTAAACAAAAGAACACTTATCCGTAACTGTGACAGAAAGACTCCTTGATGCCCCAGGGTGCATGTTTAGAGCTGAAGGGAAGGTGAGAATTGTAGAATGAAAAGAGAAAAAGATGTGGATGCACCAATCCTAAATAAATGTTTATAACAATTATTTCTGCAATTTATTATATATAAGCTTCCATTTACATGAGGTATTTAATTTATTAAGGAAATTGGCAATTATCGTCAATGAACAGTATTTCCATTCAAACAAAGGTTTATACTTATTTTCATTTTTTTGGTTTTTTTTTATATTTTTTATAAAAAAAATCTTGCTATATTGCCCAAGCTGGTCTCAGAGCATGGAGTTGAGCATGGAGTTTTAAAAATGTGATTGGTGGGACTCCTTGTGAATTTTAAAATTTATTTTTATTTCATTTCTATGTGTTTTATCAGAAATAAGTTAGAAAAATCATTTTTAGTTTGTACAAATAAACAAAGAAAGTGAGGAAAGGCAAAGGCCAACAAAATTAAAATGCTGTTTTATCACATTCTCCTGTAGTTACAAAGATTTATGGAGACACAGAATCCAGGCATCCACTCAGCTCCTGAGAGTCATAAACCCATAAACCGTTTAACACCCTGTCAGCCTTCTTCTGTGATGAAGCAGGATGTCTGAAGACCTTTTTTTCTCTTTCATACGTATTATGATTCACCACGTGGTATAATAATCTTATTCCTATAAATGTATTTTAATAACTTTATCATCTTTTTCTGAATTAAACAAGCATTTACCACCATTTTCAAAACATCTGCAATTAAAAGGGGACAGAGTGATCCAATTATGGTAGCTAAGGTGTGAATATTTTTTTTAAGCTTAGGTATGCTTGTTTAACCCTATTTTTCTTAACTACTGTTTTAAAGTTACAGAAAAGCAAAATGATTATATAAAAATGCTAAGGATGTCTAATGCTTCTAAGTTTTTAAAGAGACTTTTAGCAATCATTTAAGTTTGAAGATACATTTAGGATATTTAAGTTTTAGTTATATATACTGCCATTATAGAAAATTATTAACAATTAACTAAGAAAAATTGATTTTTTTTTTGCCTGAAAATTATGATTTTAGGACTGTGTTTTAGGAATTTGTACAAAGACATAGAATAAATAATGCATCCCACAGTTGTTCTAAATAGGTGGAAAGTTGCAATTCATTTTAAGCACTGTCTTTTAACCACTGTGTTATCCTGAGTAACCACATGAGTTATTGTTTGTGCCGCATGGTTTTTGAAAACAAAAGAATTACTAACTAGACCAGAATTAGAACAACACAAGTAAGACTTAATTTTCTCAGGAAAATTAACATGTGTGAGTTTGTTCTTGTTCAAAATTATAACTATGTGCCCTATTCCCTAAAATTAATAGGTTGAAATCTTAATCCTCAATGTGATGGTATTAGGAATGGGGGGTCTGTAGGGGGTGATTAGGCCTTGAGGGTGGGGCACTCATGAACAGGATTAGTGCACCAGTCAGAATAGAGAGAAGAAAGCCGCCTCTGCCTGGTGCCCCTCTCCCTGCTCTTCCCCTCCGCGTGGACACTGCAGGAAGCCAAGACCAGAAAGCATCCCTCCCCTCCGCTGAGTCTGCCAAAGCCTGCCCAACCTCCAGACCTGCGACAGACAAACCGTAGTAAGTTCCCAGTCTGTCGTGTTTTCCTACAACAGTCCAAACTGGCAGTGGCGGTTACTTTTAACCTGTCTCATATTAGATCAGTCCTGAATTTTTTCTTTCTCATATTTAATCTTTGTAATTCAGAATATCCGGTCTTCCTACGACCGTTCATTCTGTTCCCTCCCTCCCTCCCTCCTACTTTCTGCCCCTCCCGTCTCTCTTTCTCCCTCTTCTTCTCCCTCTTTCTCTATTTTTAAACCCCCAAAGTAAAAAATGCTTTTCATGACCTACGGGAAATATTCCTTCTGATTATTTTTTTCTAATATTTTACTCATTTAACCTCATTCAATATTTAGCATTATCAGATGTTATAAATATTTAGTATATCTTGAATAATTATTTGAAATTCATAGAAACACCAACAATGCCTCCAATTGCTTATTCATTTTTATATAGTAATCGTTTATTTCAGCACATATTATTTACATCTTTACAATGTGGCATAGTTTAGATGGGTGCCTTATATCATTAAGCTCTTAAATTGTCCCCACATGTGAATCTTGAATAAAGATAGAAGAGTAGAAATATTAAAAGATTCCTTTAATGTAGAGGCAAAAAGTACTTGCTTAGATGTTTTGCTCTCTATGGTTTTGTATTACTAATTTTCACATATATACATTGATATCCTCATGAATCTTTGGAGCAGGTGAATGGCAGGGTCATTCATATTTTGAAAAGTCCTTCCTGCTGTCCTTGGAGCATTGATGAGAAAAGAGGGATGGAGTCAGGAAGCCAGACAGCTGGCAGGTGTAATTACTCAGAAAATAATCAGGATAATCCACACTAGGGTGATGATATCAAGAGTGAAAAGAAAGGATATTTAATATTAAAAATGGTAATGTTGACAGCACCTGCTTAAATTTTTTCATTTGGGATGAGATATAAATTAGAAAAATTAAAAAAAAAATCCAACCCTTATTTTTCACCTGGGAGATGGAGTGACATCGGGATCAATTTCTAACATAAATAATTCAAGAGGTGAATCCATTTTTGGATTATTTGCATTTATTTTCTTCCCCTGCCATCATTAATTAACAATCATCTATAAAACACCTGCTGGAAACAGGGTTAGACCCACAAAGGGAGAAGAAAATAAAATGTTTTTCCTTTAGTCAGGTTGTTTTTTGTTTAATGGGGTTAATAGAATGGATAGCCAAAGAGCAAACTGTAAAAAGTAAATTGTAGTTAATGTCATTTTGTAAAGATAAATAAGTCTTTATGAAGTTCAGAGGAAAGAAGTGCCACTTCAGGGAAGAATTTTGTAATGCACTTTGTTAGTGGCTGGGTAGTAAAAGTTTTAGGTTTGGTAAGCCAGAGGAAAAATCAAGATGATTGTGTAGTTATCTATACAACTTATCGATTGAAAAAAGAACAAATTTTCACAACATTTGATTGTTAAAATCTAAAAGCATAATTATATTAGTCAGCATAACCCACCATACCCAAGCACCACAGAATGGATGGATTAAACAATAGAAATTTATTTTGCCACAATTTGGAGGATTTTAGTCTCAGAAGAGGGTGGTGGCAGGTTCTGTTTCTCTTGGGGACCCTCTCCTAGGTGTATGGATGTGGCCTTCCTCATGGGGCCTTTACTATTCACTAACAATCTTGCTGTCTCTCCCTTTTTGTAGAAGAACACTAATCCTGCTGGATTGTCACCCCACCCTTATGAACTCACTTATCTCAAAGGCCCTATACCAATCATCATGTTGCTTCAACAAATGAACTTTAGAGGAATGCAGTTCAGTACATTGCCACCACCACCACCACTGATCAAAACTTTTGTAATACAGGCCCACGAGTGAGAAGAACAGGAGTGTGTATGGAAGGGGTCCTATTTTTGCTTAATTACGGTTGAGAGTTATTGCTTTCTATATCACCATTCACTACAAATTTAATCTGCTAATACTCATCTCTAATGTGACATGGCTTTTCATCCTTAAAAATATCTTTCCAGAGAAATAAGTTATACAAGTACTACTTGAAATGGCAAATTACTACTGTATCACTGAGATTATGATTTAGGAAAGCAGGAAGAGAAAAAGGGAGGCAAGCAGGGACAGAAGGAAGCAGGAAGGCCCAGGGACAGAAGAACATGGTGTTTGTATCAAGCAATTTTGCTCCTGTCTCATTGCAAGCACCATTGAACCCGCTTTGTTAAACCCACTAGCAGAATAATGAAAAATGAATACATTATCGAATATAATTAAATTCCTATGAGTTAAATAGATGCTCTGACTGCAAATGTATTATAAGTATAAATTAAGAAAGGTAATATGCAATAAAATTGATTAGAGTTAGAAACTGAATTAATATAAAGATGTATTTCTAGTCAGATCCCAAATGTACCTCTGCTTCTGCTGGGTGATCCTCTCAATAATACACGGAGTTAAATTGATATTTCAATGTTCTTCTGCTCTTTTCTTTTTATCCCATGCTTTCTAAAAATGTAATTTGCTTTTCATTCTCGTTACATTTTCATTTTTTCAACTATAATAGATAAAGTTTTTTTATTTAGCAATTTATTTTTAAATGTGAGTTCACTTTTCAACCTCCAAAGTAATTCAAAAGTTACATAAACTATAGTTTTTGCCATAAGTACATTTGGAGTTGAAGTGCTGAGAAAATAGAAAAGGGCTGAATGTTCCACAAGCCGATCATTTAGTTACATTGAAAGAAAATCCAAGAAAGGACTGGGCAGAAATGTGCTTCTTTTTTTTTTTTTTTTTATAATTTTATTGAATCATAATTCTGTACATTGGTGCAATCATAGGGCACGATTCATATACATTCAGAAATGTTTTGATCGTACTGTTACAGATAGCCTTCATGGCATTTTCTTGGCCTGGGTGAATTTTTTATGAAGAGGACTCCCCAGGCAAATGAAGCAGTATCAAAAATACACTACTGGAACTTGATCAAACTAAAAAGCTTCTGCACTGCTAAGAACACTGTAAGTGTAGCAGGCAGACAGCTCTCAGAATGGGAGAAAATATTTGCAGGTTATGCCTCAGACAAAGGTTTAATAACCAAAATACACAGAGAACTTAAGC
>CAUYON010114837.1:0-11834 GCA_963573935.1 Arctocebus calabarensis | reverse complement strand
AAATATCAAACTACATTCCTAAAACATATATTTGTAACTCATATCACAAGGAGATTTCTTTAATGTATAAAGCACTCTAAGTAAGATACTCAAAAGAAAAACAGGTAAAGAATATAAACAAATTAGTTTTTATTAGTTAATCAAAAATACAAATAACTGGGTGGTGCAAGTGGCTCAAGGAGAAGGTCACTAGCCCAATAAACCGGGGGTGGTAGGTTCAGGCCCGGCCTCGGCCAAATTACAAAAAAAAAAAAAAAAGAAGAAGAAAATTGTGTGGCGCCTGTGGCTCAAAGGAGTAGGGCACTGGCCCCATATGCCGAAGGTGACGGGTTTAAACCCAGCCCCGGCCAAAAAAAACACCCCTCCACCCCCCCCAAAAAGAATAAGAAAATTACAGTAAGATGCCATATATATATATGTGTGTGTGTGTGTGTGTGTACATATACACATATATTTTTTGCTTCTCAAATTGTCAGTTACCAATTGTCAGTCTTACCAATAAGACTTACAACCTGTTCTATTGGTGAGGATTTGAAGAAACATTCATACATTGTTAGAAGGAGGGTAAACTGAGATAGTTGGGCAATTGAACAATATCTACCAAATTAAAAAATGCACATGCCCTTTACCTCAGTGATTCCATAGCTAGGTGCTGTTGGCTCACGCCTGTAACCCCAGCATGTTGGGAGGCCGAGGCAGGTGGATTGCCTAAGCCCACGAGTTTGAGACCAGCCTGAGCCAGAGCCAGAGTGAGACCTTGTCTCTAAAAAAATAGCTGGAGGATTTCCACCAACAGTGACAAAGTGAGACTGTGTCTCAAAAACAAAACAAAACAAAACAAATGCAAAACTCAGTAATTCTACTTCTTAAAAAGATGTTCTTCAGATACATGACCACATGTTTGAAATTATACGTTATTCATTTTCATATGGTTATTAATAGCAAACTGGTTTTTTTTTTTTTTTTGGTAGAGACAGAGCCTCAATTTATCGCCCTCGGTAGAGTGCTGTGGCGTCAATTCTCTTGCCTCAGCCTCCAGAGTAGCCGGGACTACAGGCGCCGGCCATAACACCCGGCCTTTTTTTGGTTGCAGCCCTCATTGTTGTTTGGCAGGCCTGGGCTGGATTTGAACCTGCCAGCACAGGTGTACGTGGCTGGCGCCTTAGCCCGTTGAGCCAAAGGCACCAAGCCAGGGAGACTATCTTTTTAAGCAGCTGTTTCATCTCTACTAGTTTCTGTTCAACCTGAGATCAGCTGAAAGCCCTTAGTCTCTTGCTCACACACTGCTGGCAAGCCAGACTGCCTCACCCTGTGCTCATGCAGTTGATATACATGTATTTTTAATCTAAAGGAAGGTCTTTCCACATATGTCTTTTAAACTTCATCCAGCTGGTTTCAGCCCACTGTTTCAAGTTATTTTAAATTTTTTTTTTTTTGCAGTTTTTGGCCAGAGCTGGGTAACCCTAACCCTAACCTGCCACCTCCAGCATATGGGGCCGGCGCCCTACTCCTTTGAGCCACAGGCGCCGCCCTTATTTTAGAATCTTGATCCTGATGTCCAAATATTAGCTTTTCCTTCCAACAGTGGTGCTGTCTGCAAATTTGGTGTGGTGGACATTGATCACTACTCAGCTGACCAAACAGAGCCCAGAAGCATGGATCTGGAGTCTTCTCCCAGTGCTGCAGCAATTAAATCACCAACTGGGATGAAGGGGCCTAGCTGTTACACAAATCCACCCAACTGTGCAATCTCTGCGATCACTATTTTCTTAACTGTCTCCTCAATCAAGAGGCATTCAATCTCTAAGTGGAAACAAGGAACACTACGATCCAAGGAATTTTTCTACTGGCCTTCCAAACAAATAATAAATTAGTTTATTCCTACCTTTTTCTTTGAGAAGGCACCAATTCTTTCTGGGTGTTCTCCAACTCAATTTAGTATTTATTCTAGAAAAGTTTTGAGGGAATTTACCTTGAATGTGTCTATCTAGTTTCCAGAAACTACCTTTTATTTGTTTCTTTACTGAGACAGGATTCTATTGCCCAGGTTAGAGTGCAGTGGTGTCACAAATCACAGCAACCTTAAACCTGGGCTCAAGGGATGCTCTTGCCTCAGCCTCCCAAGTAGCTGGGACTACAGGTGCCTGCAACAACACCTGACTAATTTTTCTATTTTTAGTAGAAATGGGATCTCACGGGTGGTGCCTGTGGCTCAGTGAGTAAGAATGCCGGCCCCATATGCCAGAGGTGGCAGGTTCAAACCCAGCCCTGGCCAAAAACTGCAAAAAAAAAAAAAAAGAAAGAAAGAAATGGGATCTCACTAGTCTGGAACTCCTGAGCTCTAGCAATCCTTCCACCTGGGCCATCCAGAGTGCCACCACACCTGCTCTACTTTTTCTTTGCTGCATATCAGGACATTTGCAACTGCCCCACACTGTGGCCCCTGTCCTTTACACCACAGCCTTCTCACTGATTGGCAAAGATCCCAGGATCTATCTGTAAAGGTTTTTCAGCACCTTAGGATTTGGGTGGATGCTTAGGTTTTATCTTTCCTTCTATTTGGGGGTTACAATTTCCCCTAAGTTTTGCTTTATTCTTCCAGTTTTTGTGTATGTGTGTGTGTGTGTGTGTGGTTTTTGGCCGGGCTGGGTTTGAACTCGCCAACTCCGGCATATGGGGCCAGCGCTCTACTCCTTTGAGCCACAGGCGCCACCCTATTCTTTTTGATTTTTAAATATTCTTCCTCAGGGGAGGAAGAAGAAACTCAGAATTGAGTATTATTCTGCTTGACAGCTGCCTAAGTGATGGCTCTATCCCCTGGTGGAACTTTTGTCTTAATTCTTCTTGCTCTGACTATAACCAACAATATCTTTTATTGTCTGCACCTTTTTTTTTTTTTGAGACAGAGCCTCAAGCTGTTGCCCTGGGTAGAGTGCTGTGACATCACAGCTCACAGCAACCTCCAACTCCTAGGCTCAAGTGTTTCTCCTGCCTCCGCCTCCCAAGTAGCTGGGACCACAGGCACCTGCCACAACGCCCAGCTATTTTTTGGTTGCAGCCGTCATTGTTGTTTGGCGGGCCCGGGGGCTGGATTCGAACCCGCCAGCTCAAGTGTATGTGGCTGGCATCTTAGCCACTTGAGCCACAGGCACCGAGCCAGTCTGCACCTTTTTGACGTGCCATTTTATCAAGAACTTTACTCTTTCATCTCTTGTACCTTTCCTTTCAAATTTTGAGCTTGTCAGAAAGCCCTACTGAGCCAGCTCAGCTCTCCCCCTCTTTTTGTGCACAGGGATTTTCTGCAAACGGGATGACCTAATTTCCTATTCCTCCTGTGCCCTATTCCCATCTTGTCTTTAAACTTGGGGTCATGACTTTTCAAATCATTTTTCTAGAGCTATTTCTCAATTATCCATTCATTCCAAGTCCAACATGCCTTCCTTGTCAATCCACCTTTCCCCCATGGTACCTGTCTCCCCGACAGCACCAGATGATTCTTTCTCGTGGTCACAAGTCAGGCTGGAAGAGCAGCTCCCTGGCCGTTTTTTCTTCCCACGGAGAGAGGATGCTGTCTTTGATGTGGGCGAAGAGTTATTCAGCTGTTTGACTGGTAGCTGTGAAAGGGCAGGATGGTCTCCCGGTGGCTGCATTCTGCCCTCACAGCATCAGTCCAAAGTGTCCCCTCACGTGACGTGACATGGCTTCCAAGCACTCCCCTATCATTCTCACCCTCGTGTCTGGCAGTGTGCTGTGCTGTAAAGTTTGCAGGATTTAGAGGTAAACACACTCGGGTGCACTATCTCTGCCAAGTTACTAGGTTAAATCTCTGAGCTTCCACTTTTCAGACTTGAAAAAAGTGGTATTATCTGGCTTCTGGGTGACTGAGCTAATGCTGTGAATATGCATATACCAGTGCATAGGTTTCCAACATACCAACTCCTTTGCTCATCTTGGGTTCATGAATATATATATGTATTTTTTTTTCCAAAGAGACAGAATTTCACTTTATCACCCTCAGTAGAGTGCTGTGTTGCCACAGCTCACAGCAACCTCCAACTCCTGGGCTTAGGCGATTCTCCTGCCTCAGCCTCCCAAGTAGCTGGGACTACAGGCACCCGCCACAACGCCCACCTATTCTTTTCTTTTTTCTTTTTCTCTCTCTCTTTCCTTCTTTCCTTCTCTCTCTCTCTCTCTCTCTTGCCCCTCCCTCCCTCCCTCCCTCTCTTTATTTATTTATTTATTTAGAGACAGAGCCTCAAGCTGTCACCCTGGATAGAGTACTGTGACATCACAGCTCACAACAACCTCCAATTCCTGGGCTCAAGCGAGTCTCCTGCCTCTGCCTCCCAAGTAGCAGGGACTGCAGGCGCCCGCCACAACGCCTAGCTATTTTTTGTTTGCAGCCATCATTGCTGTTTGGCGGGCCTGGGGGCTGGATTCCAACCCTCCAGCTCAGGTGTACGTGGCTGGCGCCTTAGCCTGCTGAGCCACAGGCGCCGAGCCTATTTATTTATTTTTTTGAGACAGAGCCTCAAGCTGTCACCCTGGGTAGAGTGCCATGGCATCACAGCTCACAGCAACCTCCAATTCCTGGGCTCAAGTAAGTCTCCTGCCTCCGCCTCCCAAGTAGCTGGGACTACAGGTGCCCGCCACAACGCCCGGCCATTTTTAGGTTGCAGCCACCATTGTTTGGCAGGCCTGGGCTGGATTCGAACCCACCAGCTCAGGTGTATGTGGCTGGCGCCTTAGCCCGTTGAGCCATAGGCGCTGAGCCCGCCTATTATTATTATTATTTTTTTGACAGTGTCTCAATGTGTTGCCCTCAGTAGAGTGCTGGGGAGTCACAGCTCACAGCAACCTCAAACTCTTTGGCTTAAGCAATTCTCTTGCCTCAGCCTCCCAAGTAGCTGGGACCACAGATGCCTGCCACAATGCCTAGCTGTTTTTTTGTAGTAGTTGTTGTTTAGCTGGCTCAGGCTGGGTTCGAACCCACCAGCCTTGGTGTATGTGGCCAGCGCCCTAATCACTGAGCTACAGACACCGAGCCACATTCATGAATTCTCACGTGGTACATGTTTTTGGTGAACTGTTTTCTTTCCCTTTCTTTTCAAACTGTTTCTTTTTGGGCATAATGTATGTCTTTGCCCAAGGAACTTTCCTCAAGGAGCCAGGCCCTTCCACATCAGAAAACAGTCCAGCTCAGTAAATATGCTTCTACTGGGGCAGATCCTGGTCCCTGACCCTGTCAGTATGATGGGTCTATGACTCAAGCCTGGCCAGCATCTCTCAGACACACAAAATGTTTTACAGATGGGTGTGTATTTCAAGCCAGAGTTCTCCTGGGGATTTTTTGCTGGAGCTCTTGGAAAAGACATTTGCTCTTTCTGTGGAATTACAAGCTCAAAGAAGCCATGAGTGGAGCTGCCAGTTGGCATCCCATTGCTAAGTGGAAAGAGCCTGTCTGAGAGGGAACCAGGCGGAGGCAGGCAGGCCCAAGGATGGGGACAGTGAGAGTCCCAGTGCCCTTTCATGAATCACAGGATTAACCATTGGCTACTTATGTTACTTGAGCCAGTAATGTTTTTTTTTGAGACAGAGTTTCACTTTCTCATTCTCAGTAGAGTGCGGTGCTGTCACAGCTCACAGCAACCTCAAACTCTTAGGCTCAAGTAATTCTCTTGCTTTGGACTCCGAAATATAGCTGGGACTATAGGTGCCTGCCACAATGCCTGGCTATTTTTTATAGACAAAATCTCGCTATTGCTCAGGCTGGTCTTGAACTTGTGAGCTCAAGCAATCCACTCACCTCAGCCTCCTAGAGTGCTAGGTAGGATTACAGGTGTGACCCACCGTGCCTGCCTCAGTAAATTTTGCTTTTGAGACAGAGTCTCACTCTGTTGCCCAGCTAGAGTGCCATGGTGTCAGCCTAGCTCACAGCAACCTCAACCTCTTGGGCTCAAGCAATCCTCCCACCTTAGCCTTCTGAGTAGCTGGGACTATAGGTCCCCACCACAATGCCCAACTAATTTTTCCATTTTTAGTAGAGAAAGAGTCTCATTCTTGCTCAGGCTGGTCTGGAACTCCCACCTCAGCCTTCCAGAATGCTAGGATTATAGGCAAAAGGCACTGTGCCCAGCCCCAGCCTCTTAATGAAGCCAGCTTTAGTTGGGCTTTTTTTTTTTTTTTTTAATTTTTGGCCGGCGCTGGGTTTGAATCTGCCACCTCCGTCCGGCATATGGGGCTGGTGCCCTATTCCTTTGAGCCACTGACGCCACCCTTTCTTTTTTTGTTTTGAGACAGTCTCACTTTGTCACCTTCAGTAGAGTGCTGTAGTGTCTTACCTCACAGCAACCTCAAAATTCTGGGGTTCAAGTGCTTCTCTTGCCTCAGCCTCCCAAGTAGCTGGGACTCCAGGCACCCCCTACAATGGCCACCTATTATTATTATTATTTTTTGAGAGAGGGTCTTGCTCTGGCTCAGGCTGGTTTCAGAACTCCTGAGCTCAGGTAATTCACTGCTTTGGCCTCCTAGAGTGCTAGGATTTCAGGTGTGAGCCACCAGGCCCAGCCCTAGTTGGCTTCTGAGTCTGCAGATGCAACATATGATGTTGATCCTTTCATTGAATAATAAAATCACAGGTTTCCTCCTATTAAGTTTCATATTTAACTGTTGCAATCTTTTCTCCCATCATTATGCAGAAAATTCCTTGGATTCAATACATGTGCATGGCATGTTAGAAACTCCAGACTTGGGCGGTGCCTGTGGCTCAGTGGGTAGGGTGCCAGCCCCATGTACCAAGGGTTGGAGGGGGGTTCAAACCCGGCCCTGGCCAAACTGCAACAAAAAATAGCTGGATGTTGTGGTGGGCACCTGTAGTTCCACTACTCAGGAGGCTGAGGCAAGAGAATCGCCTAAGCCCAGGAGTTGGAAGTTGCTGTGAGCTGTGACGTTCACTGCACTCTACCAAAGGCGATAGGGTGAGACTCTGTCTCTAAAAAAAAAAAGAGAGAAAGAGAGTGGCGCCTGTGGCTCGCTGGGAGTAGGGCGCCGGCACCATATACGGAGGGTGGCAGTTTCAAACCCAGCCCCCCAGTCAAACTGCAACAAAAAAATGGCTGGGCGTTGTGGTGGGCACCTATAGTCCCAGCTACTTGGGAGGCTGAGGCAGGAGAATCGCCTAAGGCCAAGAGCTGGAGGTTGCTGTGAGCTATGATGCAACAGCACTCTACCGAGGGTGACAGAGTGAGACTCTGTCTCTAAAAAAAAAAAAAAAGGAGCAGGCCCAGGTCTGAATTCTGGCTTTGCCATTTGCCAGTCTTGGGCAAATCAGTCAACCCTTCTGAACTTCACTTTTCTACCACTAAAAAGTGAGGCAACATTTAGCTTATATGGCTGTTTTATGAGTTGGTATTGATTGCTAGATGGTCAAGGTCACATAGTGAGCCATCAATAAATATTCTATTATTAGGTATTAGGAACATTTGATACTTCAGGAGTTCTGACTCTGTGCAGTCCTCTATAGATGGGGAATCCATAATTCCCCCACTTTGTTCCACGTCACACCTCTTAGCCACCAGGGTATCCAGGCTTCCTGTAGCTTTGACCAAGGAGAAAGTAGTAACTTACAGGCTTTGAGAAAAGATGGAAGATGAGGGGGTGGACAGAAATTTCAAAGCTCAAATGGAGAAGAGATGGAATTAACTTTGTTTAAAACATTTGTGACTGCAGAACTTTACACCCACTTCCTATCTATAAATAGCCCTGTCTCTCAGCTCAGCTCCTCCCGCACAGGCTTCGGTGGAAGAAAACAAGACACAGCAGCTGCTAGAGCAGTGCCAATGTGCAGTGCCGGGGACTGTCTGGCTTGGGCTCGAGTATAAGGATAAAGGATGCCAGGTCAAGAAATCATAAGAAAGTTGGGTTAGATAGAAGCATTTTATCCTTTGCCAGAAGCCCACGCGGGCAGGAAAGCTGCAGCATCCTGCTCGCTGTGGTCACGGCTGGCACAGCCCCGACCTTATCTACTGCCTGCTGCCCCAAGCTGGGGCAGGAAGATGAGATAGAGGCCATGGCAGCAGCTGGGCAGAAATGATGCATCAAGGCAGTGGGATGGAAGGGAGGTGACAAGAGGCATTTTTGAGACTCTAGCGGTGACTTTTTAGAAATAGGAGGAGGGGTAGAGAGGACTCAAAGTCAACTCCAGAGTTTCCAGCCTGGGGAATTGGGTGATAATGCTGCTTAGTAGTTCGGGGATATATGTGCCACACATGCTTGGGAAGAGCAATTGAGATGTCACTCAATTTGAGGATCCTGAAGGTGGAGGCATGGAGGAGGCAGGTGGGGAACTCACTCAACGTTTATTATTATTTATGAGACAGTCTCACTCAGTCACCCTTGGTAGAGTGTCATGGCATCATAGCTCACAGCAATCTCAAACTCTTAGGCTCAAGCAATTCTTGCTTCAGCCTCCCAAGTAGCTGGGACTATAGGCACCCACAACGCCCAGCTTTTTTTTAGAGATGAGGTCTTGCTCTTGCTCAGGCTGGTCTTAAACCCAGGAGCTCAGTCTATCCACCTGCCTTGGCCTCCCAGAATGCTGGGATTACAGGCGTGAGTCACCGTGTCCCGCCTTAACATTTGTTGAGTATCTACTGCGTTCTAGTCACCGTTCCAGGTGCTCATTATATGGCAGAAATACTGCTTTGCAGAAAGGTTAGGCCAGTTAGAGATGCATTTCCACTTGCTCTCAACTACGTTAGCCTCTACTAACTCCATGACTTTGCCCATTTTAACAATAAACTTATAGACAATCCCCTCCCCTAATTTTTCCCCCCTAATTCTTTTTGTTGTTGTTGTTTTGAGACAGAGCCTCAAGCTGTCACCCTGGATAAAGTGCTGTGGCATCACAGCTCACAGCAACCTCCAATTCCTGGGCTCAAGCGAGTCTCTTGCCTCGGCCTCCCAAGTAGCTGGGACTACAGGCGCCCGCCACAACACCTGGCTATTTTTTGGTTGCAGCCGTCATTGTTGTTTGGTGGGCCCGGGCTGGATTCGAGCCTGCCAGCTCAGGGATACGTGGCTGGCGCCTTAGCCCGTTGAGCCACAGGTGCCGAGCCTTTCCCCTAATTCTTTTTTTTTTTTTTGTAGAGACAGAGTCTCATTTTATCACCCTTGGTAGAGTGCCGTGGCATCACACAGCTCACAGCAACCTCCAACTCCTGTGCTTAGACGATTTTCTTGCCTTAGCCTCCAGAGTAACTGGGACTACAGGCGCCAGCCACAATGCTTGGCTATTTTTCTGTTTTTGCAGTTCGCCCGAGGCTGGGTTTGAACCCACCATCTTCTGTATATGCAGTCTGCGCTCCTACTCAGTGAGCCACAGACACCACCGGTCCACTAATTCTTAAAACTCTAAGAATGCTACCTCATACCATTTTTTTACTCAGGCACTGAACTATATTCTTTTCAGGGTTTTTTTTTTTTTAGTGCCCTGATGTTATGAGCTCAAGAAGTACAACTTCTTATTTTAGAGATCAGGAGCTCAGGGTTTAAAAGGTCATAACTTGCCCAAGGTCTCACAGCTGGTGACAAGCCAGAAACCGAGTTCTACCATCCTGCCTTCCATCCTTCAAAAACCAACTCAATGCCACTCCTTCAAGTCCTCTGTGATTTCTGCAACCTGGCTATGAGCTTTCACTGCAGTAGATCCCCTGGTGCTTGCTTCCAACTTTTCAGGCGTGTGCAGCTTTGTATACGTTGTCAAAGTGATGGAGAACTTCAGTGAGCCCTCTTTCCGCGTACCAGACCTTGGTCTTCTACATATGGTTTCACTTAATCTTCCTGCACTCCTAGTTTATGTTCTTGTCATTCTGTGTCCCTCTCAGTGTTTTTGTTACATGCCATAGACAGGGAGATTTATTACAGCCTGGGCAACCTCCACTGCCCTCAAGACAGGATTCTTCCCAGGCTACTCACTCACTTAGTGACAGCTGCATTTATAAACATTAAAGGTAGGCCCTTAGGGGAGGAAAGGCATGCTATATTGAATTCCAGCGGGAGGTGAGCAGTCTGAAGTGAGGAGTGGTTCTGTTGTTTTCATCCTCCTTTTTTTGTTTCTAGCCAGAAGACATTCAGACAATCTTTGTGATGCCAGGAGGACAGGGCCCCAGGTTGGATAGGAAGCCAGAGTAGGTACATTCTGGGTCTTGTCCTTACTTAACCTCTTCACGCTACTCTGGAAATAAATGCAATACCTAATAGATTTTCCATGGAAATGTGGTATTTCCATGTGGTAGCATTACCAGGGAATAGTCCATTCTTTTGGCTGCCTTAGTAGGGCACAGTTGGTGCTGCAAAACTTTACCACATGTCATCTAAACTTGGGTAGAGCACAGAGGTTTGGTTCCTTTTGCTGCCTTTTGGGAAGGTGGTGAATCCCGAATAGCACTGTCAGGTCATACTGGTTTCTCTCCTTCTGCTTCTGGGCTCTCAAGTACCATCCTTGGTGTGTAGTACTGATTAAAATCTACTTGAAAGCATTCTAGGGTTGCAGTAAGTTGGTTCCAGAATAATTGTGGGTTTTTTGTTTTTTTTTTTTGTGGAGACAGAGTCTCATTCTATCGCCCTCAGCAGAGTGCTGTGCAGTCACAGCTCACAGCAACCTCCAGCTCTTGGGCTTAAATGATTCTTTTGCCTCAGCCTCCCAGGTAGCTGGGACTACAGGCCATCTGCCACAGTACCCAGCTAATTTTTGATGCAGTTTGGCCAGGGCCGGGTTTGAACCTGCAGCCCTTGGTATATGGGGTTGGCGCCGTACTCGCTGAGCCACAGGCGCCACCCACAATTGTGGTTTTTTTTTTTTTTTTTGAGACAGAGCCTCAAGCTGTCACCCTGGATAGAGTGCTGTGACATCACAGCTCACAGCAAACTCCAATTCCTGGGCTCAAGCGAGTCTCCTGCCTCTGTCTCCCAAGTAGCTGGGACTACAGGTGCCCACCACAACGCCCGGCCATTTTTTTTGGTTGCAGCCGTCATTGTTGTTTGGCTGGCCCAGGCTGGATTCGAACCTGCCAGCTCAGGTGTATGTGGTTGGCGCTTTAGCCCGTTGAGCCACAGGCGCCGAGCCACAATTGTGGTTTTTAATACAAAATACAGCTAATTGGCTTCAGACAAGAGATTTGGTGCCCAGACTGCAGAGGAATCCACTCATATGAGACCAAGGCATAACTGGCTCCTCTCCATTCCAACTCATGGTCATGGGATGATGGGAGACTAGAACGGTGTGCATGGGGAGGCTTAACTCACACACTGCTGGAGCCTCCCCAAGACATCTCACGAGGTAGCAAACAGATGACAAAGCTGTCGTATGGACAAAGTTGGCTGAAAGGAAAACAGTCCCATTTGGCTTAGAAAACCATGTCTCCATCTGAGACATTCCTATACTTTGGTTGGTGGCAAAACCACCTCTCACTTGCAACTTTCCCTCCAGGACAAAAATCAGAGGTCAAGATTCTGACTCTTGGCTTGGCGCCTGTGGCTCAATGGGCTAAGGTGCCAGTCACATACACCTGAGCTGGCAGGGTCGAATCCAGCCCGGGCTTGCCAAACAACAATGACGGCTGCAACCAAAAAATGGCCAGGCGTTGTAGCGGGCGCCTGTAGTCCCAGCTATTTGGGAGGCGGAGACAAGAGACTCGCCTGAGCCCAGGAATTGGAGGTTGCTGTGAGCTGTGATGCCACAGCACTTTACCCAGGGTGACAGCTTGAGGCTCTGTCTCAAAAAAAAAAAAAAAAGAAAACATTCTCACCTGGCTTGAACCTGTCACCAATATGTC
>CAUYON010114828.1:0-11465 GCA_963573935.1 Arctocebus calabarensis | reverse complement strand
GGCATGGATGTGGAGAAAAGGGAACACTTCTACATTGCTGGTGGGAATGCAAGCTAATAGGTTTCTTTTGGAAAGATGTTTGGAGAATACTCAGAGATCTAAAAATAGACCTGCCATTTGATCCTATAATTCCTTTACTTGATATATACCCAGAAGACCAAAAATCACATTATAACAAGGATATCTGCATTGCAGCCCAATCATAATTGCTAAGTCATGGAAGAAGCCCAAGTGCCCATGGATTAATAAATTGTGGTACATATATACCATGGAATACTATGCAGCCTTAAAGAAAGATGGAGACTTTACCTCTTTCATGTTTACATGGATGGAGCTGGAACACATTCTTCTCAGTAAAGTATCTCAAGAATGGAAGAAAAAAGTATCCAATGTATTCAGCCCTACTATGACGGTAAGTTATAGCTTTCATATGAAGGTTATAACCCAATTATAGCACAAGAATATGGGGAAAGAGGAGAGGGAAGGGAGGAGAGGAGAGAGGAGGGGAGGGTATGGGAGGGGAGGAGAGGAGGGGGGAGGTTGGGTGGAGAGAGGGTAAATGGTGGAATCACACTTATGATGCATCTTAAAAGGGTACAGGTGAAACCTACTAAATGCAGATTACAAATGTTTTCATACAATAAATGAGAAAATCCCATGAAGATTACATCAAATAGTTGGATGAAAATATTTCAGATTGTATATGCAGCCAGTATATTGTACCCCATGAATGCACAATGTACATAGCTATAATTTTATAAATAATAAATAAAAAATATACACAGCAAATGCCTCTTCCAAACTCTAAGCACTGAAGATTTGTTTTCAAAATAAGTTTTTATGCCTTTTGAAGGTAGTTTGTGTGTGCGACAGGCACCACATATGTACATTTTGAACAAAGGCTATAGAAAGTAATTCAAATAGTACACCTTGCAGAAACAAAGAATAGTAGCACACAGATTTAACATCCATGAACCTGATTTTCCTCATGTATAAAACAGGTATCTAGCTCAAGGGATTGTCAATGAGGCAATAGAACAGCATATACAAAACACCTGTCTCACTATATGGGCGAGAGTAGAGCTCACCCTTGGAGACACTGCAATTGATGTGGCTACTGAAGAGGAGGCAGGAGAAGGAGCCACCCTACACGTGATATTGAATTATTTATGATGTATGAAAACAACAGATGAGGATTTATGTCAAGGGATATGTGAAATGAATCACAAGTCAGGAACATCAGGACTTGGGGGGGAAAAAATGAAGCTAAGCCCAGAATTAATTGTGCTTGGAACAAGTGCAATTTTAATAAAACCTAAAGAAATAATCGATAAGCTCTGCAGGCCTCATGAATCCCAAGTGTATATAGGTAAACCTTATGGGTTTGTGAACATGTTCATGGCTGGGCTGATTTTGAACCTATTTATGAATCTGCAAAAAATGAAGACTTTCACATCTTGGAACAGGTGTGGCATCCTTTATGTGTGTGTATGGATATATATTCAAACCCACATGCCACAAGAAAGAAGGGCAATCTCCTTTCATACAAGTGTTGACCTAACCACTTGGGAGGAAAGATATTTGTTTCTTAAAATGTGTATAATCTGTACCACCACCATTCCTGAGAGCAAACAAAGTCTTAGAGCAGGATGCTGTTTTAATAAGAAGAGATTTCCAAATTTTAACTTGCTATATTATTACAAAACAAGTTTATAAAGCTAGGAAAACATAAAGCATAAACTAAAAACAGTTTTACTCACATTAAAATGTTTTTATCTTGTATCACGTGAAAGGGAGTCACCATGATGTAACAGGCAGAATACCAAGGTGGAGATCGTGAAGTCAAACCAGTATCAAAATATGTCAATGTAGCTTATTTAACAAATTAAAGAACCTCAAAAGGGTTGGGGGAAGCTTTCCAAGGCCTTCTTGAGGCCAAGGAAATACCTTGTTGGTCTCTGTATCACTACTATTCTTCTGATAAAAATTAAAAAGTAAATATGATGAAAATAGCTGCCTATATTTTGATATAATGTCTTTTATTATTTGTGTAAATGCCTAGTCGTGGGATTACTAGATTGAAAGGTAGGTCTACTTTTGGCTCTTTCTAACACCTCCATGTGACATTCCATAGAGGTTGTACTAGTTTGCAGTCTCATCAGAGGCATGTAAGAGTTCCTTTCTCTCCACATCAATGTGTCAGCACTCTTGCTATGGGATTTTTTGATATGAGTTAGTCTCACTAAAGCTAGGTGACATCTCCTGGTGGTTTTGATTTGCATTTCCCTGATAATTAGAGATGTTGACCATCTTTCATGTGTTTCATTTCAAGTCTCATTCTTTCATGCTGTGTAGAGTGCTATGGCGTCACAGCTTACATCACAGCTCACAAAAGTCCAAACTCTTGGACTTGTAAGCAATCCTCTTGACTCAGCCTCCCCAGTAGCTGGGACTACAGGCAGGCACCACCACGCCTGGCTCGTTTTTCTATTTTTAGTAGAGAGGGAGTCTCTCTTTTGCTCAGGCTGGACTGGAACTCCTGAGCTCAAGCAATACACCTGCCTCAGCCTCCCAGAGTGCTAGGATTACATGCGCAAGCCACTGCACCTGGCCTTTTTCATGTGTTTCTTGGCTATTGGACTATCTTATTTCAAAAGTTTCTATTCATGTATCCACTTTTTAATGGGGTTGATTTTTTTTTTTCCTTTTTCAAACAAAAGCAATTTCTTCTATCACAAAAATGGGATGTACTGGCTTTATTATGAAATTCTATTAAATAAAATGTACCAAGGCCTTCTTGAGGTCAAGGAAATACCTTGTTGCTCTCTGTATAACTACTCAATAGAGAACATGAGACATAGTTCAGACTCAATAAACATGTGGTCAATACAATCTTATAAACAGGATGGGCTTTTTTGAATCCTATAAGAAAATCAAGATTTAAAAGGTAGGACACTTGTTCATCTACCTATCTCCAATAATAGGATATACAAGTATTGGGGGATCGTGAGAGCTTAAGATGGTTGGCCATTGTACTTGTATTGAATGGTAACTATAGCCCACATACAAAATAACAAAATGTAATCGACAGCTGACCTTTGAACAAAGGGTGCTAATCCTCCATCCAGTCAAAAAGGCACATAATAAATTTTTATATAATTCATAATAGCCTATTCTTGAGTGCAGTCCTTACCAATAACATAGACTGTTAATCATCACATTTGTACAAGGTATTTTTTACTGTATTTTTACAATAAAGCAAGCTAGAAGAATGGTATAAAGAAAATGTTTAAGAAAAGAAAGAGCATTTGTGGTACTGTATTTATTAATACCACATTTATTTACAAAATTAATAATCTGAAATGGTGCACAACCACTTTAGTCCTCAATCAATGGTATCTTATCAAGGAATTCAACTTTTTCTGGGGATGCCATTACTTTTCTCTGCTTCTCAGGAACACTTTCACTATCACTCGTCGCATCTCACATAGGTCCCAAGGTGTTATTTGAAGTTTACAGTATTACAATAAACACATGAAAAATACACAATAACCAGGAGAGATCATATTTCAATATCCAATTTACTAGAGAGATGAACTGCTCAAGCAGAGATGATTAGCATTTAGCATTATAGTTTTTTCATTGAGGGACATCATATATGTATTTTATTTTTTTGCATTAATCATTTTATCTGTTTACTTTTATTTCAGAATGTTACTAAAATACATAGGAATATGTTTAACAAAGGAGATGAGTGACCTTTGTAGGGAAAACTATGAAACATTAAAGAAAGAAATCACAGAGGATATAAACAAATGAAAAAATTATGTTTATGGATCAGCAGAATCAATATTACTAACAGGGCTATAGTACTGCCCAAATGATTTACAGATTCAGCGTGATCTCTATTAAAATACTAATATCATTTCTCTCAGACCTAAAAGAAACAGTTCTACACCTTGAATGGAAACAGAAAAGACCCCAAACAGCCCATGTAACCTTACGTAGTAAGAACAAATTGGGAGACATCACTTTATCAGACTTCAAGCTATATATACAAGGCTACCATAACTAAAACAATATGGTACAGGCACACACCAAAAAAAAGAGACACAGCCCTGTGAATCAGAACAGGGAATCCAGAGATGAAGCCATCCTCATACTTCCATCTGATCTTTGACAAAGCAAAGATATACAACAGGGAAAAAGAGTCTCTATTCAATAAATGGTGCTGGGAAAACTGGATAGCCACATGTAAAAGGCTCAAACAGGACCAGTACCTCTCACTACTCCCAAAAATTAATTCACGACAGATAAAAGACTCAAGCCTAAGACATGAAACAGTAAATATTCTAGAATAAAGTATTTCATTGCAGAGTTTTAAGCAGATACTCCCAACACTTAAGCTCACCGCAATAGCAATAGGAGAAAGCTATAAATTATAGTAGATGATATAATAGCTAATTTTGTAGTTAGTATTTTGTACTACATATCTTTATATATGTTCACATTTCTATCGACTACAAATGGCTTCACATACAGTTTCTCAATGTGCATAAATTTTGATAAATTTTTATTTTATAACACACATATATACTTTATGGCAGTCAATGATAGACTAGTATCTGTTTACAACAGATTCATGATCAGCCTACTTTTTCATAATTTTTCATTATTTCTAGGTAGGTCACCGGAGAGTTTTAACAAATTGTCACAAATCTCTCCAAAATTTTCCAACATATTTATTGGAAAAAAACCCACACATCAACTATTTTAAATTGCACACCAACTTTATGAACACCTCACATAAGTAGACCATGCAGTTCAAGCCTATGTTGTTGAACAAGTGATCTTATTTGCCTTTAAATAAAGAGCTATCATTCCTTTTCAAACATAGAAGCACCCACATTTAGACATAAAGCAGTTAACATTCTTTGTGCCTGGGCCAAGATCAAGAAGAGTTTTTCCTATATTTTCATTTAGCACTTTTATGATTTTAGGTCTTCCACTTATGTTTTAAATCATCTTGAATTAATTTTATTTTACATTTTATCTACTTTTTTGTTTTTAGTATAATTTTTACATGTGGCTATCCAAATTTCCCAGTACTATTTATTGAACAGTGTCTCTTTTCCCCAATGTGTGTTTTTGTCTTTATCAACGATCAGGTGGTTGCAGGTATATGGTTTTACTTCTGCATTCTACATTCTTAACGTTGATCTACTCTGTCTACTCTCATACCAGTACCATTCTGTTTTTGGTTACTATATCCTTGCGTTATAGTTTAAAGTCAGGAAATGTGATGTTTCCAGTTTTTCTCTTTTTGCTTAGGATTGCTTTGGCTATTCGGGTCCTTTCTTAGTTACTTAAGAATTTTAGATTTTTTTTCTATTTTTGTGAAAAATGAGATTGGTATTTTGATGGGAATTACAATGAATCTAAAAATTACTTGATTCTTCTGATCTATGAGCATGGGATGTTTTTCCATTTGTGTTATCTACAATGGAGACTCAAAGGGAGGAAGAACAGCAGGAGGTAATGGATAAAAACTTACCTACTACATACAATGTACACTCTCCAAGTGATGGGCCCACAAAAAAACCCAGAGTTCATTAACATATAATACAGACATGTAACAGAATTCAACTTGTATACCTCCAAATCCTATTGAAACAAAAATTAATATGGTGATACTGCATTTGCTGCAGAATGCTACATCGAAGTTTACAAAAAGGCAACTTCGTATAAATGCTTAACTAAATATTATATTAAGATTCCTTCTGTATCTCTTCCACTATTTCAGTAGCATGATATAGCCGTTATGCTTCCCCTTTTCATAGAATTTTGCAACTTAAATAAGACATGTCCATAACAATCATTCAGTCAAAGTCACAGGAAAAATTACCTTTTGTTCCCTTCACCAAACTAAACATGGCTTTATAGTAATTATAAGGAAACAAAACAATCCAAATATTGATCAACATGCAAAATGGAAACAACTTTGCTCTGGAGAGGGTCAAGTAAAGAAAAAAGATCTTTACTCTCCATAATTATAAAAGACCTATGGAAGCAAGCAGTCTTGCACTTCCAGATAAACTATGCAGACATCATATTGGCCCGGAATATGGGGCTTTCTGTAGAAACTCAAGTACTTTCACAACTGTAGTTTTATGTGGTCCAATTAACTTTGGCTAGACATAGAAGTCTGGCTCAGTGATTTCATGCAGTAGCCAAAATAAAGGTTTTCTGTATCAAGAATTATTGCAGAGTCTACCATATCCTGCCTTCTCTCCTACTAACCTGAATCTGGAAAATAATCTAACAGCCAAGGAACTTTTACTATAATTTAAGTCAATATTAATTTTACTAGCTCACAAAAACTGCAAAATATTTGGCTCAAATAAATGTAATAGGACAAAAGGACAAAAAAGAAACTAAGTAAGTATGTGCGCAAAACTAGAGAACACACACGGTTTTAGAAACAACTATAAAATCATCTGATGGACCACATTAATGGAAATGTTATTCCTTCTCTTCTCTCTTAAGGCATGCCTAATTTTAAATTCATGGCATTCACTCTAGGTAACAAAGTTGAAACAAGGAATAAATCACTTTAAGCAGAGCGATCAAACTCATCTCATGTCTCGTGTTTTAACTGGACATGACATTGGTATGAAAGTTCCATGGGTCCAACTATATTTAAATACGGAGCCTTCAGTAACTCTAATGCAGCACTATTCCCCAGGGGAGAGTATGGAAAATTTATTTTAAAGGTATAATGTAGGAACTAACATACCAATAACCTAAAACTGAAATAGTATGTTCATGACTTATCGTGCCTAATATAACAAATCTGTTCCAACAAAACTAGTGTTTAAAGGTAGATAATATCTAGAAATAAGTTATAAAGAGAAGAGGCAATAATGCCTTTTCTAGTCTTCAATCAGGTATTCCAAGACGGGAAAAACTCAAAATTAGTATGTAGAGAAAATTAATGACAGTTAATTTTAAGGTTATATTCAATCCTACTATTTAATAGCTAAGTAATTTGTGGGTATGTTCCTTAAATCTTTGAAGCTCAGTTTCTTCATTTATAAGAAGGAGATAATCCTCAGTCTCTAAGGGTTATTTTCAAACTTCTATGATATGACATATGCCAGATACAGTTAAAAGATACACCCCCTTTTGTGCCCACCTCCCCTTCTGTGTCCATCCTAGAGTCACACCACTCTCACTCAAATTTTCACATTGATCATTGAGGATTAAAAAAGTATCTGGCGTGGAGTAGTATGTTTCCATAGGTGTATTGATGAAATAAAAGGGTTAATATGGGAATGAGTATCAGGGTGGGGGGATAAAAATCTTATGAAATCATGAATCCTGTCCTTTACTAACAGTAACATGTACAAGAGTACAGAGATAGTTAATAATGCAGTGAATTTAATGTACTAAAGAAATAAAGTAAAGACGTGCTCCCTGCCCCATGTCTAGTGTCAACAGACAGACCCAGATCTATGCCTGTCATTCACTATGGACGTGCTTATGACGGACATTCTGAGACCAGGGCTGAGAAGTACAGAGAGAGAAAAGTAACCTTGGGGCAGAGTTGGGCAAGACTTCACAGAGGAAATAAAATTTGAACAGGCAAAGAGACAAGGACACTTCTGGCAGTAAAATTAAAAAGATTTGATCTATAGTCTTTACCATTCTAGGAAACCCTAAATCCTTTTGAACTTTTTGAAATACTGTAAACATTATCCAAATTTTTAGAGAAAAACTTGTAAAAAAATATACTGAGTGAACCATTCCACTGATTATAATAAAAAATGTTTTTCTTTTAATTTATCTCATAAAAACGTAATTCTTACATGACTATCCTCCTCTACAGTCTAAGTCTAACACAATTCCATGTTATTTTTACAAATTTTGCCTTTGGTCAGTTTTGATGAAAGGGTAAAACCACCACCACATTTCTATTCCTCTCCTCTTGGGATTAGCAGCCAATTCAATTTATCACATATTTTAAGTATTCAGAAGTCAAAACGTGTGGCATTTTCCACCTTTCCAATTCTATAATAAGTCCATGGCCTATTAGCAGGCCAAGAAACCCCAAATTAGACAAAGACAATCCATAGGGATCAAAATTTGCCAAATCTTGTAATTTAGAAAGAAACTGTTAGAGATGGTTGTGGGGCTGGGCATGAGTGTTTAAGCCATGCGATCATAGGGTTTATATTTCAACTAATCAGCAAGTCAGAAACTAAAAATCTTGGGTAGGGGGGAGAATTAAAATTTTGGATTGTAGTATGAGAGTGTTTCCTTCCCTTCCATATGGTTCAGTAAATTAAAACTTTTACATTCTTTTAAAGCCTTCTGAAAAGAATAAAGCAGTCTTTAAAATCGTATTTTTGGTACAGGAAACTTAAAAATATTCAGGCTTGAAAATTTGAAAAAGGACCACATGTCTCTATAGCCATTGTCACAGTCTCAGCATATTCAAAATCATACACGTTCAAGCTTACATTGTTTCCCTCTTTTTTTTTGAGGCGGTAAATCAGGGATCAGAAACTTTTATAGGTATTTTTTGAAGATGGGTTTTATCAATCTTATTTAAGTGGAAACAATTTAAAATGTTTTTAAACAATTTAGAATGTTTCCACTTGAATTCCAGAAGAACCCTTAGACAACCACTGCAGCAAGAGGTATATGAATTCTCAATTTACGTGGAGTTGTGTAAATCTTTGTTCTATTGGGACAGAAACTGGAAAAGGTTTTCATAAGGTAAAACAAGTTTTTTCCATGTCATTGAACCACACGTATGATGCTCCTGTAAATGGTAAAAATATCAACTTCATCTTTCAACTCGTGATGTTCTCCTTTCTCCTTCCTGTGTCTGTTGAACTTTGTGTTACTTCATATTGACTTATTTTACAACTTAATTCCCATTTTTATGAATATGAGAATTAGTAGGAGCTGCATCAAGTTCCTAAAACATAGATGAGCTTTCTAGATGAGACAGATTTACTCTTTTGTTTTTGGTTTGGGAGAAAATCATTTGTAGGAAATCTTTAAACTCAGGTATTTGAAAATCTTTTCTCTATAGCGATTTAGTTTCTCTAGTTCTGAATTCAACAATTTCTGGGGAGATTAAGGTAACTGTTTAATTCTGATCTAGAGGAAGGATGTGCCCTATGTTGGTGGCATTAAAGACCTGAATACTCCGTGGGAAGGACCTTCCATCAGCCCTGCGCAGTCTCCTGTTCCACTGTGAATCCCTTTCTCCTGTCCTGGACGTGGGCACCTGGTTGCTGACATCAGCATGGGTAAGATCTTAGTGCTTCATTGCTTGGTTTCAACTAATTACCCTTTCGTGCCCCTTAACTCACAGCGTTTCTATGCCAGCAGCTCTAAGCCTCCACGTCTTGAGCTTCTTCGGGTTTCATTTCAATAAGCTGAACTTCTTTTCCTGGTCATCCCATTCCAAAGCCCCTCAGACTGTCACGTCCTTGATCTGACAAATGTTAACCCTTGCCTCTGCTGACTTTTAAAATTCAGTTGAAATGTCTCATCACTGGTCTCCCCTCTTATTTTGATTATTCCTGTGTAGTTATTCTTTCTCAATATTTTATTCATTAACAGCTTTCTGATTTACCCACATGATCAGTGATTTCTTTGCCCACCAATACTTTCCCACCTCACTCTATCAGTCCTTCTAGAATTGTGTTCTTTTGCAGAGTATCTTTGGTAATTTCTTTAGCAAGGTTTTTTAGTTGACTAATTTTTATTTCATTCCTTGGGCTAGACATTCTCTAATCACATAGGTAAATGCAAAGTCCAAAGTTTGGTAAAGGGAGCATGGCAACAACAAATTCCTAGCAGAGACTTCATTCTTTATTCAGGTCCTCTTCCAAAACAGTAAAATTCATGCTGCCTTCTTATACCAACAGGAAAACCTATTCTGTGTTATCCTCTCACTGAGGGTATGAATTTCTTCTGCTTTATTTAGGCATCTAATCCCCGGCCTTGCATTGGCCCAAAGCTTTGTCTCCTATTCCAGAAAGAAAGAAAACAAACACAAATCCCCTTCACACTGGATTCCATAACATAAATGAGCAAGATCAGCCTATTATAGACTGCTCTGACATCCAATTACCACCTTCATCTGAGGCTCCTGGCAAAATCTCTTAAATACTCTTTGAGTTTGGCTAAGCCTTAAAAGCATATCTAATATTTGTTTTAGATTAATATTGAAGAAAGATCAGGTGCTATAACTAAAGTAACATAGATATTAGATTTGCACTAAGATTAAAACCTAATTCTGGCACTTAACAGTTATGGAAGCTCAGAAAAGTTACTTAAATTTTTAAACCATTCCCCGTTGTGTAAAATAAAGACATTAATATTACTTTGAATTAAATAAAATTATCAATTTTTTAGTTCATATTGGTAGAATATTAGCAATTTCTTATTCTTTAAACTAACCCCACTTTCTTGGAACTGTGGCTTCCAAGAGTGCTTATTACATAGCAGGCAATCCAATCATGGTTCTGCTTCTCTTACAGAATGATTTCAACCAGAGGGAATTCTAGCAGATGCAAAGATTTATAGGATGCCAGCTATTTTAAAGAATCAGATTTAATCTGAATTATAGCTAACCTGGGGCTACCCTCGGATTGTAGAACAAAATATTTGTGCAAACACTGATGTTAGGAAAAATCTATTGTGTAATCACGTATTTGGGGTTTTCCATTTGTACATCTAAGCTCATAGTCCCCGCATAAGGCCATCCACTTACATGGCTTGATACTATCATCCTGTAACACAATGATGTAACTTGCCTTAGCCAATCCCCACAGGCAAAGTAATACATGTTTCTATATTTTCTGGGTAGAGTTCTAACTTTGTATCACCATCATTACATCCTAGCTACCTGAGTTAACTGGCTGAAAAAAGAGTACTTCAAACCCTATCTTCAAACCCTTTTAAAAGTATTAACTGTCACAGAAACAAATGATTTAATATTCTGCCTTCTCTTGCTATCAAAGTGTTGGGAAAAAAAAACCCAATGAATGACACAGTGAGGCATGGGGGAAGGAGAGAGCAGAGAGAGGAGGGAGGGGGCAAGGGAAAGAAAACAAAAAAAAAAAAAAAAGAAAATAGTGTCTAACTTTCATATAAATTCGATTCAATTCTGACTAAAGTATATTACTTAAATATTAATTTTGTAATTCCACTTGTCAATATGTTGTTTAGGATATTGCATCCTAATCTATAAGTGAAACATGTTTGTAATTTCTCTTTATAACAATATATTTTCTCCAATTTCAATATCAGGTGTATCCAGATCAAGTAGAATGATATTGAAATATTTCTTTTATTGTTTATAAGATCTCTGGAATTGCTTGTTTTGTAACATCATTGTGGTCTATGACTTTAAGACAGTTTGAACTTTGTTATTTAATTCA
>CAUYON010114826.1:0-37144 GCA_963573935.1 Arctocebus calabarensis | reverse complement strand
TGCTACCATCCAAAGTGGGAGATATGTGTGTGTGTGTGTGTGTGTGAAAAAGCCCATGACAAAACTCCAGCCACCAGCTACAACCTTTTCTTTTTTTCTTTCTTTCTTTTCTTTCTTTCTTCTTTCTTTCTTTCTTTCTTTCTTTCTTTCTTTCTTTCTTTCTTTCTTTCTTTCTTTCTTTCTTTCTCTCTCTCTCTCTCTCTCTCTCTCTCTCTCTCTCTCTCTCTCTCTTTCTCTCTCTCTCTCTCTCTCTCTCTCTCTCTTTCCTTTCTTTCTTTCTCTCTCTCTCTCTCTCTTTCTTTCTTTCTTTCTTTTTTAGAGACAGAGTCTCACTATGTCACCCTTGGTAGGGGGCCATGGCGTCACAGCTCACAGCAACCTCCAACTCTTGGGCTTAGGCGATTCTTCTGCCTCAGCCTCCCGAGTAGCTGGGACTACAGGCGCCCGCCACAACATCCGGCTATTTTTTGTTGCAGTTTGGCCGGGGCTGGGTTTGAACCCTCCACCCTCGGTATATGGGGCCGGTGCCCTACTCACTGAGCCACAGGCGCCACCCTGTTTTATTCTGAGACAGTTCCACTCTGTCACCCAGGCTAGCGTGCCGTGGTGTCAGCCTAGCTCACGGCAACCTCAAACTCCTAGACTGAAGCAATACTCTTGCCTCAGCCTCCTGCGTAGCCTGGCTAGTTTTTTCTACTTTAAGGAGGAGAGTTTCTTAAGAGCAGTTGCCATTTGGGGCAAAGCTCCAGGAGTTGGGGTGGGGGTGGGATAGAGAATGGAGCAGCAGGAGGTGAGGACTACAATAGTGTCCTAAACTGACCCTGAGATCATCAGTAATGATTGCCAGCCTGTGCAAGAGCTTTCCACTGCCCACAGCTGGCCTAAAGCCCTTAGAATTCAAGTTCATCCTCCCAACAGGTGAGGAAACAGGTCCAGAGAGGTAAACAACATCACAGCTGGTGCATGGGCAGTTGGGCAATCACTCCCAGAGCCCAACGTTACAGTGGCTTGTGCTTTTAACCTCTGCTCTATGGCTTCTTGCCTCAGTTTCCCTACCTACCAAGTGGAGCTCTCAGAACCTTTCTTGCAGACAGAGCAAGGACATTGAGAGGAACCCTTCCTCTGGGTACTGAGGGTTGACGGGTAGGTTAAGACTATGACACAAAGTGGTGAAAGACCCCTGGGCTCTGATATCAGATTTAGCCCAAAAAGCAGGTCAACAATTCACCCTATCAGAACCTCAGTTTTCTCATCTGCCAAATGGGGACAATTCATGGTACTACTTCCCAGGGTGGTTGGAGGATGGTAGAGCTGTGCCTGACGTGCCTGGTGCAGTGACAGGAGACAGAGGAGGCTTCCGCAGAATGTGGCTGGTGAGCAGGCCTGAGTCCATGGTAGCTGCCACTGGAGGTGCACAAAGACGCCAATCTAACTGCTGCCACCGTGGTCTCAAGAAATGGCAACCCCAAAGCACTCCATTAAACCCAAGTGGTAGTTAAGCTGGACTTCTGAGGGAACAGGAGTAATTAGTGCACTTCCCACAGAGAGTAAAACCCAAATGTCAGACAATGCCAGGACCATTAAAGCTGTCCTTGGTGACAGCTCCTGCCTGCTCTTTGCTGGGTCTCCGCCTCCCTGCTGACCTTTTCGAAGGCCAAAGACAGCACAGCAGAAAGCTGCCCAGGCTTAGAGACCTGACTTGGGGACAGAAGATGGGCTTCCAGTTCTGTTCAGCTCTGGTACCAACCAACATCTCGAGACTCATCTTTCTCATCTGTTAAATGGGTTGTACCCACCTCATAGAGTTGTAGTGAGGGTTTAATTTGGTCATGTACCTAGAAAGTAGTCATATAAAAGCTCTTCTCTACAAAGTAGGTAAACACCACAAGGGCAAATAGTGCCCAATATGTAACAGGTGTAATCTGTGCTGCTGGGGATCCACACAGTGCCTTTACCATGTGCTCATCCCCCATCATTCCCTGCTGGATCTCAGCATCTTCTATCTCCAGAGAAGGAAGCAGGGCTCTGCTAATGGGAGCTGCCCTAAGTAGGAGGTTTGCCAGCCAACCCCGAGGCAGCCCACAGCCAATGCCTGGTAGATACAGGCCAGCCCCTGGTCTCAAGCACAGCTGAGGCTGGAGTCTAGTTGCAATCACATTTGTCCAAATCCTTCTGCTCTGGCTCCTCACAGGTCCTTCCAATAAGGTGCCTCAATAAAAGACATCGTGTGAATCCTAAGGCTCTGAGGCTCTGCCTAGGAAGGGGGTCTGATGTAAAATCCTGTGTTCACTAAATACTTGTTAGGTCAACATATTCTGTTCTTCCAAAAAGAAAAACAAGACTGGAACTAGGTGAGCCAAGTGAGGTATCTAAGGTACAAAGTTTAAGGAAGCATTCACTTGCAGAGTCACACAAATGCCTGGCCCTGCCCAACAATCGGAAACCAATTTAAGCACTAATCAATTAAGATCAGGCCATGTAAATAATGGGATGTCCTGAGAGAGGGTGAAGGCTGTGGTTAAGACCTTGACCCCTGAGTCAGTTGGAGATAGACCTGAGTTCCAATCCTGGCTCTGCCACAGAACTGAGGCTTTGGGCAAGTCATCTCACTTCTCTGAGCCTCATTTCCTCATCTCTAAAATGTGCATAACAATATCTCCCTCATAGGATTGTTGGTAGATTTGCGAGGTTGTGCTAATGTACTTCACACAGAGCAGGTGCTCAAGAAAGACTAGCCATTGTGATCGTTTTTGAAAGCAATTAGAATATTTTTCTGAAGGTACCAGAGGTGGGATGTCACCCTCTCATCTCTCATCTCTGCAAGACCTGAAGGTCCCGATTCTCAGTAAGGCACAGTAAAATACATGGTTAATTTCTTATGATGGTTACATACCTTCTACTTATCCACAGTTGGATGAATCTACATCTAAAGGATCTTTTGATCAGAATTGTGATAATAAAATGAGATGTGCATAAATGCATCTCATTCCATAAACTGGCCCAAGCAACTAAAAAGAAGACCGCAACAAATGGCATAGAATTACGCCTCCAGAGGCGTGATGACAAAGCACATCTGGCCATGTCTGATTCCATCACTTTAATATGCAACCCAAAGCAAACTGGTTTTCTTTCTCAGCCTCAGGTTATGTGTCTGCAGAATGGGCATGATAAAGGGTCCTGACACTAACACTGTTGTAGCATTAGTGTTACCTGCCTCTACCCTGGAATAAATTAGGTTGTGTAATGACCCCCAAAGTTCCCAGAAGAAGTGGAGAAACCACCCAGAGGGAGGCAACTTTCAGAGGCAGGGGGCATCTTAAATCTAAGCTGAAACTGGGTTAAACCTGGGGTGCAGAAAAAGAATGGAAGATTTGACTATAAAAGCCTGGGAATGAAATAATGCTATGAGGGACTGTGGTGCTTGCCTGGCAGAACTGTCATGAGGAGCAAATTGAATTATCTCCATGGGCATCCCCTGTGGTCTGCAAAGCCCAGCTTTCTTTTTTTTTTTCTCTTTTTTTTAGAGACAGAATCTCACTATGTTGCTCTTGGTAGAGCGCCATGGCATCAAGGATCATAGCAACCTCAAACTCTAGGGTTTAAGTGATTCTCTTGCCTCAGCCTCCCAAGTAGCTGGGACTACAGGCGCCCACCATCATGCCCGGCTGCTTTTTGGTTGCAGTTGTCATTGTAGTTTAGCAGGTCGGGCTGGGCTCAAACCCCACAACCTCAGTGTATGTGGCCAGCACTCTACTCACTGAGCTATGGGCCCCAACCCCCATCTTGCTTTTAAAGAATGAGGAGGGACTTTGTCATTTTGAGCTTTTGGGGGGTTAAGCCATAGGCTTTTTGCCTTTCCAGCATTCTTCTTTAAATCTATTGTCATTTATTCCCACTCTCAGTCCATATCACTTGGATGAGGCTGAGCCACTTTTAGATACGTGAGTGTTCACATCACCAGGAGCAGCCAAAGTAGTCCATCCCCCAGCTTCATTGATTGATTGGTTCTAGGATAGGCATATGACCTAGAGATGGCCAATCAGAACACTGACCACACTGCCTGGTTTCAGGATGGGTAGATGACCAAGTTGGTCCAATTGGAGCTAAAACCTTCCATAACCAGGAATGTTTTTCTAGAGTGACTGGGAAAGTGGAGTCTCTCATTAGTCTGCAACTTCTAACAGAGGTGAACAGGGAACTTCCAGGGACTATCATGTGGGACCTGAGAACAAAGCCAACACCCAGGAAGCAGAGCAGGGGAGGGGAGACAGACATAAAGTCCTGATGATACTGTTTCGGCCTCTGGCTGCAGCTGAGCCTGAAGCCATCCATTCCTGGATTTTTGTTACATGAGACAGTACATTTCCTTTTTTGCTTGTCAGTGTGAGTTGGGTTTCTACCACAGCAACCTAAAAAGCTCTGTGTGGCACAAACATTAGATCCATTTGAATTACCTTTTTTCCCACAGGAAGCTTTCCTTCCACTATGATGTGATGCCATTTTTAAGCACCTGTGTGGGAGAGCAGAGAGACATCAAATGTGGCATCAGACTGCCCATGGCTAGGAGTGTGGACCTGCTACTCCTTACCTATCTAAGGCCCTTGGGCAAGGGCTTTCATCTCTCAAAGCCTTGGTAGTCTCATCTATAGAATGGGGCTATTAATATCCCACTAACCGTGCAGATATCATAGGAAAATGTACCTTAATCCTTTGCATATGTTGTTCCTTCCACATAGAATGCCCTTCCTTTTCATTTTTGCTGACTTATCATCTATTCATCTTTCAGATTCTCAGCTCAAAGTTCCTTTTGTCAGGACTACATCCTCTAACCTCATTGGCCAAAGCCAGCTACTCCATGAAATTGTCCTACTCTCTGGAGCTGTCTCATCACAGATTCAATGTGTCAATCTAGGAATGAATATGTTATTAATGTCCACCTCCACAACTATAATGTGAGTTCCAGAGGGCAGGGAAGTGTCACTTTCTGCTCACCCCTTTGTCTCTAGTACTTGCCACAGAGCAGGTCTGGGAGAAATGGTTGGTCATTGCATTAACTGCTGTTGAGCTAGTTTACAATCAAAAATCTTAGGCAAGTGATGTTTCTTTGGACTCAGCCTACACAGAGGGATGCTATGATTCCAGTGAGTATCCACATGGGTTTATTTGACCTGAAAGCAAGGCAGGTGAGTGTTGGTGTCTATGTGGTCATGGTTGGTCTAAGCCATGTAGATGGCTTCCCTTAGGCTGAGAAAGGAGGGAACAGTGGCACATAGAAGGAGAAGGGGCCTTCAAAAACCTCAAGGAAGGGATGAGCTTAAAAATAAGATGTTATGCTATTGTGAGCTCTAGACCTCAGCTCTGTGGCTTTGGACGGGCTTGATCCCTCACTGAGCCTCGAGTTCCTCATTAATACGATGGAGATGGCCACCCCCATCCCCAGCATTGAAAAGAGACAGACTGGCTAGGTCCAAGTCTCTGCTCCTTCATTTGAGTTGTATGAACCTGACCCACCGATTTTTCATTTTGTTCCTCAGTTTCCTCGGCTGAGGACAAGGTAGCAACAGAATCTAATTCTTAGGAAGGTTGGAAAATGAGACCATTTCATGAATCAAGTGCCAGCAACCAAGCCTGAATTTAAGAGGCACTCAATGTATGTGGCCACTGCTATTCTCTTGCTGCTTCTCTATTAGTATTATTAGTAGTGATATTAATATAATGAATGAGCTGGCTTATATCAAGTACCCAACCCTGCTCAGAGGATGATCAATCCCTTTCTCATCCCCTGATATGTGTCCTGGCTATAGTCCCCAACTGACCCACCCCAATTAGGTGACTCTCACATTAATATTGACACACAAAGGAGCCAGCTGGTGACCTCTGAACTTATCTCACTTGAGATCACAGGCTGATTTCGGCCCCCATTCTCAGCACTGAGAGCCGGACTCATAATCTTCTTTGACACCAAAAGGAGCTGGCCTCATCCTGACCTTTGCTCCCTGCCTCCGTGATTTCTGATGTTTCCTGGGCTTGACGAGCATCACATTGCCCAGGAGGGTGGGGGCAATGATGGTGGCCAAACCTGGGTGCTGACAAGAGACAGAGCTGGCAGGAGAGAAACTCAGAGAGTGAGATGTATAGGGCTCCATAGCGGATTACCCTGAGGGGTGAAGGGAAGAGATTCTCTAGGGAGAGGGCTCTTCTCAAAACACATCCCTGGGCTTTGTCCCCCAGAGCTTTGGTCCCACAAGGGAACCATGCAGATATCTTGACCGTGCTCCTCACTAACCCTGACTGTAGCTGTGGGTGGTCTTCATTAGAAATGATCTTGCACCTCTATCCCCAAGAAAACCCCAGCCTGAGCACTATTTACACCCAGGAAATAGACCCAGAACCCAGTGATGGCCAGGAAGAGTTACCATGGCAACAGAAGCGATGGCACAAAGAGAAAAGGAGAGTTTTGCTGACCCATGCCCCTGTAGAGGGGTGCATGAATCATATACACTGTCCTTGCATCTGGCTTGGGAGACTTGGCTCTGGACCTGCCAGAGGAGAGGTGTGTCCATGGACTAGTCACCAGGTGCAGAGCACTAGGCCAGACTCCTGATGGAGCTCTCTGTCTCCTCCAGCTTTCTCTAGATGGTACCTTGATGACGGCCCCATCTTGCAGCTGCTGGAAGATGAGGCCTTAAGCCCTGAATTGACTTACAATTCAGCTGGAACTTACAGGTGGGGTAGGGGAGGGTGGATGAAGGATCAAAAGAACTGAAGTCGAGGGTTAGCCCAAACTTCCGGGCTGTCACTGGCTGTGTGACTTTGAACCAGTTACGTTACTTAATGGCTTTAGGCTTCACTGTATCATCTACACCCCAGGAGTGATCACACTAGCACTTACCACATTGGGGTGTGGCAAAGATTAAATGAGATAATACATGATAATTCTTACCTAGGACAGTGCATGGCAGAGTGTTCTACTACTGTTATCTCCTTCTTTTGTTAAAGTCACCCATTCCTTGGAAAATTGGAACACATTGCTGGCCACAGAGTCATGAAAATTGCGAGGGTTAAGTACAATTTGAAGAAAATGAACAAATCAGATTTGGGTTTTGGGGGAATTCGAAAGAAAGGAGCTTTCTTAATATAATCTGCACTAGATAGTAAGCTTCCAGGAGGTGGCAAGCAAAGCAAAAGCTTATCTGATTTACCCCCATCTTCCCAACACCCAGGACAGAGCTGGGCACAAACTCTCATTTCCACAATCGGAAAATGCCACCTGTTGTAAGAAGCACCATCCATTTCATTATAGTATTTCTAGCAAATAAAAGTGGGTGGTATATATCTAATATACCCCAGTTTCAAAATATTAAAAAGGAAAAAAAAAGGTTGATTTTTAAATTGAGGAAAATAGTAAGTCATCAATAAATGGTAATTGACTACATGAGTGAATGAATGAGTGAATAAATGGTTGCAGGAAGCAACATGGCAGAATACAGTCAAATACTATGAAAGGCCAATACTGGAAGAATGAGGAAAGGGATGTTCCATAACACAGACAGTGCATCTGAGAAGGTTTCCTGGAAGAGGCAGCCTGTGAGTGGGAATACACAAGAGTTTATCTCACTTGGGAAGAGGAATACACAGTATCTGGATGTAGGGGGCTGGGTCTTGATAAATGAAAAAGTCACATGACCACCACCATCTTCTTCTCTTTCTGCTCCCTTCTTAGGTAATGAAGGATATCAGAATTATCCAGGGAGGTGACTTCTATTTCAGCTCAGAGGAGGACCAGACCAGACACAAGTCCCAGGGCATGGGCCTACGCCAGGCTGTACTTAAGGCATGGGGCTTAAGGTACAGACACTAGAAGCAAAGCGTCCTCGGTTCAAATTCTGGCTCTGCTACTCCTTAGCTGGGCAATGTACCCAGCTGACTACTTGGCCTATCTGAGCATCAGGTCCCTTACCCAGGAAGTGGAGAGGGCAATAGGGCTCAGGTGTGCACAGAATCTGGTCTCTGGAAAGTGCTTTATAAATACTAAATTTATATAATGGACAAGATATGGTTTCTTTCTTTTATCTTTTTTGAAAAGTTAAAATTTGAAAGTTTCAAAGGCCGCTAGCTTTCAGGCAAAAGACAAGACTTTCCTAATAGGTGAATTCTCCTTCCAGGCCCAGAATTGGAGGATGAGTCACAAGTCACCAAGATCCTGGGCCTGTAGTGGGGTGTGGACAGAGCCAGCTGAGTACTTTGCAGGGCCCAGTGCAAAACTGAATGCAGAGCTGGCCCTGAGTACAGGAAAGCGCCCTCCAAGCTGCCTCTGCAGCCTTGCGGCGCTCACAGTCTCCTGCCAGCTCCTGGCAGACAGGAGGAAAGGAAACTAACACTCGGTGAGCCCCACCCATCTGGGGTGCACTTAACCTGAACGCAGCCCTGGAAGTAGGTACTATTATTAACCCCATATTACAGATGAGGAAACTAAGACACAGAGGAAGGACCACCAGCTGGAACCTACACTGTTGGATCAGGAGGCATCTTACCCCTCTACCCCAACCCCCAGTAGCCTGGAAATAGACATTCTGTAGATGGAGGCGGCTTCGGAGCGGGTTCAGCCCAAACGTGGAAGGCGTCTCAGTCGCGGCCGGATTTCCAATCCCAGCCTCCGGGCACCTCCTCCTGCAACACCCCGCTTCCTCCAGCAGGCAGCCCCCTCCCTCCAGCGGGACAGGGCTCGGTCTCTGCCAATTTGCTTCCGGGGCCGGGGGCCAAGAGTTAACGTAGGAAGGGAGCTCGGGAGAGTGTGAGAGCGAAAGGACATGTCAAATCAATCATATTTAAACAAAAGCCTCTCCCGCCCAAGGGCCCTTTTAAAAGCTGCTTATTTAATTAAAAGTCCCATTTTCCATATTTATGGCCCTTATTCAGTTAAATATTAACCGCTGGGGCCAGGGCTAGTGTGTGCTTTGTGAGCAGTGTGCGGGGAGGTTCATTACCGCGGCCGGGATTTATCAGATGGTGGCGCGGGCGGCGGCGGATCAATGCGGCTCGTCCTGGACAAACACGCGGCGAAGTGCGGGCGGCGCGGGCGGCGCGGACCGTGGTGGCAGCGGGGTGGGGGGTGCGGAGCCGGGCCAAGGGCGCCTCTTCTCTCTCCTGCTGGGAGACTCTGCCTCTCTAGTGTCCACCTCTGTCCCTGGGGTTCAGCTGCACTCCCGGAGACAGAGACAATGACAAACCCAGAGAAAGATCCAGAGAGAGACCCAGAGAAAGAGAGACAGAGATAGACCCAGAGAAATAGAGACCCTGAGAGACAGAGACAGTGAGAGACCCAGAGAGATGGTGAGAGACCTAGAGAGACAGAGAGAGACCCAGAGAAATAGTGAGAGACCCAGAGAAAGAGAGACAGAGAGAGACCCAGAGATACAGAGACAGTGAGAGACCCAGAGAGATGGTGAGAGACCCAGAGAGACAGAGAGAGACCCAGAGAAATAGTGAGAGACCCAGAGAGACAGAGACCCAGAGAGACAGAGAGAGACCCAGAGAAATAGAGAGAGACCTAGAGAAACAGAGACCCAGAGAGACAGAGACCCAGAGAAATAGAGAGAGACCTAGAGAAACAGAGAGAGACCCAGAGAGACAGAGACAGAGAGAGACCCAGAGAGACGATGAGAGACCCAGAGAGAGACAGAGAGAGACCCAGAGAAATAGAGAGAGACCTAGAGAAACAGAGACCCAGAGAAATAGAGAGAGACCCAGAGAGACAGAGACCCAGAGAAATAGAGACCCAGAGAGACAGAGAGAGACCCAGAGAAATAGAGACCCAGAGAGACAGAGACCCAGAGAAATAGAGAGAGACCTAGAGAAACAGAGAGAGACTCAGAGAGATGGTAAGAGACCCACAGAGACAGAGACCTAGAGAGAGACTCAGAGAGACAGAGACAGTGAGAGACCCAGAGAGACAGTGAGAGATCAGAGAGACAGAGAGAGACCCGGAGAAATAGAGACTTAGAAAGACAGAGAGAGAGCGATCCAGAAAGATAGAGACCCAGAGAGACAGTGAGAGACCCAGAAAGACAGAGAGACCCAGAGAGACACAGAAAGAGACAGAGAGACAATGAGAGGCCTAGAAGACAGTGAGACCCAGTGAGCGACCCAGACAGAGAGACTCAGTGAGTGAGGGACCCAGGGAGACACAGACATGGTGAGGAAGCAACAGCCAGTAAGAGACCGGGGAGACAGTGAGTTGTCTTTCCCTATATCTAGCCGTGTCTAGGTCAGGGCCAGGTACATACTTTTTGAGGTCAAATAAAAAATGAAAATGTGGTGCTCCTTGTTCAGAAGTCATTGATTTCCAGCCGGCCCTGCGTTGCTGCACCGCGGGTGTGCCCAGGTGCCTGCCGACCTCTCTTTCTCACACTGTGTGCATTGGGTCCGGGCCCTCAGAGCTGCTGGGCCTGAGCTAAGGAAGGCCCACTAGAGCCCACGCCCTCCTCCCTCAGCCCCCATGTCCCTGGGGGGGTTCGTCAAAAAAAAAAAAAAAAAGAAAGAAAGAAAGAAAAGAAAAAAAATGAGGAAAAGGGAAGAAGCTAGTGTCCTCTGACCCCACACTGCTGAGGGACATGGGTCCCAGTTTCTGAGACTCCTTGGGGGGGGGGGCGTGACAGGGCCAGGCCACCTGCAGCCATTAAAAAGAAAGCAGCCATGGGCAAGGAAGGTGTCTGGATAGGGACAGGGTGCTCACGTCTTCAGGCTGCTCCCCACATACGAGCCTCACTCAGGGCTTCTCTGTGCCAGGTACCCCTCGAGGTGCCAGCCAATAATCACTCACATAATGCTTGCTTCCATCCTATAGGGCAGATACCGTTTTTAATCCCTGTTTTACAGATGGGGAAACCGAGGCTCTGGGAGGGTGGGGCATGAGCTCAGGGTCTCCCAGCCAGTGAGAGGCAGAGCTGGGATCTGACCCAGGCCACCTGCCTCCGCACTACACTGTAGGAATTGCCACCGCTGCCTTTTACAAGTTCATCCTTCTCTGAGCCTCATTTTCTCTGTCTGCAAAGTGGGGGAGGAAGGTTCTTGGGGACATTCTGAACCTCATTTTGTGGTTGCTCCACTCCATGCTGCTGCTCTTGCCCCCAGAATTCTCTGCTCTCCTCTTTGTGACGTGACCCTCTGAGCGTTAGAGTCAAAGGTGAACTAGGCCTCCCCATCCATTCAGTTCTCAAGGGGACAGGGCTGTCTCTGACCTCACTGCAGGAAGCAACAGTGAACGGAAAAGCTGCACTTTAGCATCGCAGTGTCCTTGGTTTGAATCCTGCCTCTGCCATTTCCTGGCTCCATAAACTAAGGCAGCCTCGCATCCCCTCTCTCAGCCTCAGTTTCCCCATCTGCAAAATGGGGACAATGATCGATCCTCCTCCCTGTTCTTGTGAGGGGTCAGTGTAATAATCCTTGCAGATGGCTTATCAGTGCCTGGTACCACTCCTGCAAACACCTGCAGGCATTGCCCCAGTGCTGCCAGCCTCTGCCCCCTGGGGGCCTCTCTGAGGGGCAGTGGGCTCCATCTCCTGCCCTGAGACCCTCTCAGTCTCCTGAGTGGCCTGGCACCTGGAGACTTTAGGTACAATGTGGCCTCTGGCCCTCCTGTGACCTTGAACACACTACTGCTCCTCCTGGTGCCTCACTTTACCCATTTGTGGAGTGAAGGAATTGGGCTTGGAAAATCTCTCTGGGGCCATTTGCAGGGCTAATGCACCTCAGCAGCCTAGAGGGTGAAGAATTTGACGAGAAAGTGAAAATCTTGGCAAAATGTGCCCATTTATATTCAGAAGGGCTGTATAAATGAGTGGGGCAAGTGACCAGTGTTTTGGAGCTATTGAGTGACAACAGCCAGGCGGGAGAAGGCATCCCTACATCACAGCCTGGGGCATGTGGGCATGTGGCCACAGGCTCACAGGCACACAGGCATGTACACAACCCACCCATAAATGCACAGGCATGGACACATGCACACACACCTGCACCTATGTGTACACATACAGACACACACACCTGGGCACAGGCACACGTGCTCATGAACACACACACACACACCCATGTAAGCATGGCACAGGCACACACACAGTCATGCACACACACACAGGGCGTCCCCTACTCACACCCTCTGCCTTGTGCTCTGCCTCTGCATTTGGACCCTGTTAAGAACTTGCTTTCTCCCAGCACTATCCCCTCCCCTAAAAGAAAAAAAATTCTGAAAAGCCAGATTAGAACTTCACACACGCATCGCCGGGAAAAATCTATGTCTCATTTTCATATCTAGCAAAATAAAATGACACCAGAGCACTTCAGCAAACCCCTAGAGGGGGGAGCATGTCTGCAGAAGATGAGGGAGTGGAGGTGGGGGGGAGACACCTTTCCCAACGGGGGGAGGCCCCAGGGCCAGAAACAAGGGGGGGGGCGGGCGTGGTGGGAAGCTGGGGGATGAAATCGATCAGGCTATTTTCTCCTGGGGCTGGAGGAAGGCTGGGGGTCTGAGAAGAGTCTGGGGGGGTAGGATGGGAGGGAGAGAGACTGTGTGAGAGAGAGAGAGAGGAGGAATAAAATCCCGGGGATGGTGGTGTGAGTGAGGGAGTGGGAGAGAGAGAGGGAGAGACACCAGGTTATCAGAGAAGTGTGAAGACAATAATACAATCTGACATTTCTGAAACAAGACCCCCCGGTTGCCATGGCAACGTCTCATGTGGGAGCAGCTCCCAGGAGACGGCTCCGAGATGTACTATAAATGATGTTTGATTAGAATTTAAATCATTTAGGCAGAGAGAAGATAGGCCTTTTGTCAGCAAGGGGACCTGAGGGTGGGGAGGCAGGAGGGCGGGGGTTGTGGCAGGGGAGGGGGCACAGCCAGAGCCAGCCCCGGCGTGGGGGCGGATGGGAGGTCAGCCAGGGGGTTGATTACTTTTGCCCTCGGCTTATTCCCGTTTACAGTAACCTTTCCACAGTGGCCAGAGGGACTCAGAGGGCAGGTGAGGAGAGGCCTGGGGGGACGGGGGCAGAGACTGAGTGAGAGACAGAGAGAGGTCCTGGAAGAGCAGAGAGACAGAAGGGGGAAGAAATACAGGAGGTGAGGGAGCGGGAGGAAGAGAGACAGCCACACGTGGGGGGCAGAGATGATGAGAGAGAAAACAGAGACCAGGAAAGGAATAGACTGAGAGACATAGAAGGTGGAGAAGGGGAGAGAGAGAGAGAAAGAGACAGACAGACGGGCACAGGGTGAAAACGAGGACTCCTGGATCACACCCAGAATCATCTGCCAGCCTCCAAAAAATGTAGCAGGAATATGGATGCCATTGATGAGTTCTGCACTTAGAAAAGGCTTGGCCTCCACCTTCCACTCTGGTTCCCACCCTGGGGGAAGTTCCCTGGGTCTGGAACTCCTGGGCAGGGGCTAGCGACCTCAGACAAGAGGCAGCATGTGCTTCTGGTCCTAAGGAAAATGGGCCAAGCCGAGTTTCCCCATAAAACCACAGGCAACCCACATCCCTGCTCTGAGCCTCAGTTTCCCCATCTATAGAACCAGAAGTCTGAGTCACAGTCAGCTTGTGAGTTTTGTCTTCTCCATTTAGTTTTTTTTTGTTGCCTTGGTGGCCAACATTTACAAATTGGAAGACTTTGCAAAAATATTTAGTTTCTGGATTCTTTTTCACAAATAGGAAAATCTATCCACACTGGGCCTGTATTTCTGCATGGCGGCACCTGCTGGAAGTGATTAACAATCACCCCTTCTAGGCAGAGCATGAGGTCTTCAGTTTACCACAGTCCCTGCCACTCCCTATTATCTTACCTTCAACCACTTTTCACTCATTCACAGTTCCTGCCTGGTCACTGTGGGCATTTGAACTTTCAAACTCTGCAAATAATCTCCAGGATCCTTACGATTCTAGTAAGATGTATGCTTTGTAGACCACACCCTTCAGTCATCATGGTTTGGGGTAACCAGAGTTCATGAGTAATTGTAGAGTTGGAGCAAACTATACAGCCATCTTTATACACAGAGTAGATGCTCAATAAATGTTTAAATAATACAGGAAAAAGAGCCAAAAGGATTAGAGAGATTGAACTGGAAACCACGTCAGAGTGATAGAAATAGGGTAGTTATTTCAGAAAATGGATCTGCACTGTTAAGCATTAGGACAGAAATGATCTGCTTGGAAGAATCCTAAGAGTTGGATGGGAAGAAAGTTTCAAGCTGCTCATGAAAAGGCGATCCTGAAGTTCCCCATCTTGGCACTGTCCTCATGCCTGCCAGGGCAGTTTTTGCCCTCTCTAAGTATATTGTGTTGTTCTCCCCCAGGAGACTGCACTGCATAGGGCTAGACATGAGGTCTGGCATAATCAGTGCTGTAGCCCCAGCACCCAGCACATAGTAGGTGCTCAGAAAACTCTTTTTTCTGAAGGTCTAACTCTGTTGCTCAAGTTAGAGTGCTGTGGCATTAATCTAGCTAACAATAACCTCAAACTCCTGAGTTCAAGCAATCCTCCGAACTCAGCCTCCCAGGCATGAGCCATCATGCTGAGCCAGGAAACTCTTGATGAATAAACAAAGGAATCTTTTTTCAGATGCCTCCTATTTTTGCACTGGGTATTTTAAAAGTCTATAAGCCCAGTGCCCATACTAAATTATTAAAATTCAGGAAATTCACTTTTATGTGTTGTTCATTTATTTCCCTTATAAGGGGTGGCAATGATGTGACTCTAGGCAAGTAAAAGGCACTTAATGTCTCTGAAGTTCAATTTCATCACCTTTAAAGTAGGACTAATGCCTTCATCATGAGGATGTTCAAAAACAGGCCTACAACTGTGTCAGGTACGTGGAGTAGGTGTTCAACAAATGGAGGCAATTTTTATTATCGTGGACACTAGTCATCTACTAGCACATGGTAGTAATGTAAGTAACAAGGAGACCCAAGGGGAGGGGCAAATTTGGGGATAATGGGGAGAGAGGGAGAAATATGGAATCCCTTAAGTAACATTTCCTTCCAACAGATCTTGTTCCCAAGAGCATTTTCCCTTCTCAATTTTAGAAGGACATGGTGGATTCATTTATGAGAAGTAACCAATAGCGACCATGGAACCTCTTCACCCTTGCAACTCCAATTGCATCTATAGGGTCTGCCCAGTGCATTGTGTTGAAAAAAAAACATTGCAACTATGTCTGGATTCAGTGAGCAAGAACGCTGCAATCAATTAGTGATGTCTGTAATAGGCAGGGATGCGTTCACAGGCAGTTGCCACTTCTGGCTGGGCTATTTCTAGGTCTAGAGGAAAGAATGATTTCCATCCTTTTCTGTGTGTAACCATTACTGGCTATTTTTATTATTGGAAGTTTAGATGGTGAGTAGATGAGGAGTGACTTCTGGGAAACCTGAGGACAGAGGGAGAGCTGATAGCCTGAAGAGCAGACAGAGGATCATTCGATATTGCTGTGCCAATGAGCTGCACTGCAGAAAGACCCTTCAGACTGAGCCCCCATCCGAAAAGAGGCCTTTGGGAGTCTGGGGGATCTGCATAAGGAAATGACTTGAATGAGAATGTAAAGAAGATGTGGCATGGGACACACTTAGCATAGCACCTGCCACTGAGAATGCTTGTGGCAGCTGCCTCTGGTTCCCAGTGCCATGTCCCCTCAGCTCACTTCTAATTTCATCACAACTCCAGTGGACAGTGTCAAGTGAGCAAGCCGAGATTCAGCATGATGACTGCACACTGCATCAAGATGAGCTGGGTGTCTTTCCTCCTTCAGTTCCAAGCCCTGTCTGATGCAGTGGGAGCCTGCTCAGCTGAACATAGTTCAGCTGGCACTTGGAGGGTTATGGAGTGTATTGCTTTTTCATAACTCCTGTATTGAATTATTACACACTTAGGGGCTTGAAGTAATATCCATTTACTTTCTGAAGTTCTGGAAGTCAGGAGTCCAACATGGGTCTCACTGGGCTAAAATCAAGAGCTCTGTTCCTCTTGGAGGCTTAAGAGATAATCATTTCTTTGCCTTTCCCAGCTTCTAGAAACTGCTCCCATTCCCTGGCTTTCGGCCCCTTCCTCTATCTTTAAAGCCACACATTGGACCAAGTCCCTCTCACTTTCTAGTTGTCCCCCTTTTGTCCCCTCTATTTCACTTATTACAACTCTTATGGTCACATTGAGCCCACTTGGGAAGTCAGGGAAGTCTTGCTATTTTAAGCTCAACTGATTCTCAACCTTAATTCCATTTGCAACCTTAATTCCCCTTTGCCATATAACCTAACATTCCACAGGTCCTGGGGATTAGGACATGGACAGCTTTAGGGAGCATTAATCTGCCTACCACGTTGCCACTATAGTCAGCCCCTCAAGGAATAGAGGATAGAAGCCAGTGAATAATGCTGCTGCCTCCTGGTCTTCAGTAGACACTTCTGGAAAGCATTCTCTACCCTCCTCAGCAGGTTCCTGAGCAACCTAGTCTCCATTGTCTGTAGGGGTGACCTCCTTTACATTGGTGTTCCTCACTTCCTGACTTTCTCTCCTCCCTCACTCCCACATCCAAAGATCGCCTGCCAAATAAGCTATCTGTGCCCAAGTCCTTGTCTCAAAGGATACCCAAACTAAGACAGTTCTCAATAAATGTTATGGATTGAGCTGATGTGGAGACCTCCGGCCCAAAGTGGCTTGAGGAAAAGCACTATCTTCTCATGGACTGAAAAATTCATAGCTATATGCAGGTCTTCAGGCATAGTGGGATCCAGGTCTTCATATAAAGTCATCAAGCATTTGTCTCTTTTTAAACCTCAGTTGTGTTTTCCTCGTGTTGGTTTCATTCTCTGGCACCCTCTCCCTGAACATTGGCAAAGATGCCTGCCAGCTGCCACAGGTAACACCCACAGTGAAAAAACAAGAGTGACTTTTACCCCAGGGCACTAGCAAAAGCATAAGCAGGTAACCTTGTTTCTTAGCTCTGATTGGCTCCTCTTGGATCACATGTCCATGTCTGGACCAATCACTATGGGAGAGGGGATGCAGTATTCTCATTGGCCTGCCTTGGGTCACATGCCTGTTCCTCCAAGCAGGGGCTTGGGGTCAGCTGCATCCAGGACACGTGGATTGACAGGAAGCAAAATGTGATTCCCCTAAAAAACTGGGTGCTTTTAACATAAGAAGGAGTAAAGGGATGCGCACATACGCTTTCTACAAGTAAGATCAGCATGTACTGTTAATTTTAGGTAAATCTCTCCCAAGGATGGGAGACAAGATGCTGCCCAGCAGGTGGAGGCCTGGAGCCGGGAGGAAGGGAAGCCAGGCATGGTGCCAGTCGGCAGTGCCAACCCATCGTGGCTGGAGGGAATTCTCAGGATCAGAAATCTGCAGTCTGAGAACTTGTCTATATTTTTGCAATTTCTATTTTCTTTGCTACAAAGCAGAGAGAAAGCCAAAAGGAAATAAAGTTCCTCTCAAAAATGCCAGGCTGTCTGTGCCGTATAAAATGGCATATGAAGAGTGGAAGAGCCTTTTGTTGAGGACTGGAGAAAAAGAAAAGCGAGCTGGGAGCAAGGGAAATGTATGGGAGCTCCCCCTCCCCACAGGAAGAGGAGAACTAGAGTGGGGAGAGAGGAAGGAGGGTTCCTTCTGCATGGAGCTGCGCCCAGGGAAGGCTTGAGCATCACTATCTGTCAGGAATCAAACAGACCTGGATATGAATCTCAGCCCTGCCACTTTCTAGCAACATGGCCTTGGGCACATCTTATAAACTGAGCCTCAGTTTTCCCATCTGTGAGATGGGGATGGTAATAGTGCTACCTTGTATGTTGATGTGAAGATTAAATGAAATGACATATATGAAGCCATTAGCCTGATGTGCTTGGCACATGATAAGGGCTAAGGAACTAATAGCTATTATTATTAGAATTGTTATTTTTACTCTGATTCCTTATATTTGTCATTTGTCAGGGTCATCTGTCTCAAGGAAATGGATTCTTAGCTTTCTTTCATTCAGAGGGTGGGAAACATCATAGGCACAGAGACCTAATAGACTGTGTAAGTCTCCTCTGGCTACTGTAAAAATTGCTACAAACTTGGTGACTTAAAGTAACACACATCTATTCTCTTATAGTTCTAGAGGTCAGAAGTCTTAAAATTAGGGTGTTGGCAGAGCTGTGTTCCTTCTTGAGCTCCAGGAGAGAATCCAGCTCTTTGTTTTTTCCAGCTTCTAGAAGCTGCCCACATTCCTTGGCTTACGGTCACTGCCTATATTCTAAAGGCCAGTGGTGCAGCATCTTCTCATCTCTCCCTCTGCTTCTGCTGTCATGGCCTCTTCTCCACCTCTCCTCCCTTTCATGAGGACCCTTAAGATGACTCAACCCACCCAGATAATACAGGCTAATCACCCCATCTCAAGATCTTTAACTTAATTACATCTGCAAAGTCTCTTTTGCCATGGAAGGTCGCATGTTCGCAGGTGCTGAGGATTAGGGATGCGGACATTTTTTGAGAGGAGGGGCGCTAGTTCACCCAGCCCATATACTAAGCCTGAACAACAGGAAGATGCTTGACCTAAGGAGTAGGTAAGAGTCAGCTAATGTTGACTGCACAACAGACCACCTCCAAATTTAGGGCTCAGACAGCCACCATTGATTTTGTCTGTGACTCTGAGTTGACTGGGTGAGTCTTTGGTTGGGGCTGACTCAGCTGACCTTGGTGGGTCTTGGTCATGTGTCTGCTGGCAGGCTGGATGTTAGCAGGATGATCTGGGCCTCACTCACATGTCTGATAGTTGGCTAGCTTACAGTAGGGCTGTAAGGAGGCAGGGCTGTGAGTTTTTCATCACTTGTAGGCATCAGGGCTCCAAGAGCAAAAGCTACGAGGCCACTTAACGCTTAGGCTTGAAACTGGCTAGCAGTTAGTCAATATCTAGTGTCACAATGAAAATACTAAAGTTCAGAAAGGTATGGTCACTTGCCCAAGGTCACACAGCTAGGGAGTGGCAGAACTGGGACTTAGTCTCTATGTCATGAGCCACTGGGCTCATACAGACTCTTCTCACAAAAGACATGCACTGTGAGATGGCTGATCAGTTTTAGACAGGATGGCTGAGGCTGCTGTCCAGAGGGACACGCCCTTGCACATAGGTCTCACTTGATACTTTGCCACTAACCCTGACCTAGCCTCCCCAGACCCATCATCTGGGAGGCTGAATGAGTTTGCAGCAAGCCATATTTTTTAAGGACCTGGGAGCCCTTCCCTTACCCATCTAGGAATCTGGGAAGCAGCCTGTCACTTAGCACTTCTTTCCTGCCTCTAAAAGAAAAGGAGGAAGGACAGGGGCTGGGTAGAGGTGCCCAAGCCTGTCACTGTCCCTGAGAGTCTGTTCCCTTTGCTCCACCAGCCCCACCCCCACCCAGGTCCAAGCCCCCACTGCTTATGGCACAGATGCCACAAGAATCTCCTCCCTGGTTTCCCGGCTTCCACTCTGGCCTTTCTGCCCCCAACATTTCCCTTGCAGTAGCCAGGGTGAGCCTTCAGCAACCTAAATCGGATCCTACCACCTCCTCCATGGCTCCCACCTCATGCACACTAAAAGCTGAGGCACAAGACCCTACCCGTGACCTCTCTGACCTCCCTCACCAGCTACACTGACCTCACCACTGTGCCAGGCGCCCCAAGCACCCACCCGCTCAGGCCCTGCATCCTGACCTTGCTAGCCTGGAACACTCCCCTCCAGGTGTCACATGGCTCACAGGGTTGTTTCTCAAATGTCCCTCTGCAGGGAGACCTTTTCTTTTCTCTCTCTCTCTCTTTTTTTTTTTTTTTTTTTGACTGCTAGGTCTAAAATAGTAGCCCTTATCATTCTTGTCCAGCCCCTTACTCCTCCATAGCACAGCCTCTTAGCTGACATAATTCTGTGTGTCAACACATTTATTTAACATCCAATGGGATGTCACCTCCACCAGGGCAGGAATTCTTCCTCTGTCTTGTTTGCTGCTGTGTTCCCAGTGCCTAGGGCAGTGTCTGGCATTGGCACATAGCAGCTGCTCAATAAACACACTTTGTACGGATGAATGAACAAATGAGGGAATGAATGGCTCTGGGGGCGTTAGGCACAGAAGGAGCCAGATGGAGGCTAAAAGCTGAGTGGGGCTTTGTGGCCCAGGTACTTCTTACCTGATTCCATAGGGTGAGGTGCCAGCAGAGAAGAGTCGGTCAGTGCCTACACCACTTCTCTTCATATAAGCCCTTTCTCCGCCTCCTTAGACATTCATTCTTCCATCAGGCTGCCTACTGATAATTAAGCAGAACCTGAACCTGATGGTACTGGCTTTGCAGACATTTTTTTCTTTGCAGGGAAAGATGGCAAGGAGGTCAGCCCTAACATAGCCTAGGCCCTGAAGAGAGAAGAGGGGAGGAACACTGCTCTGGTACTTCTCTGGGAAATGAATTGGGGCAGCCTCTGACCACTGGGGAGCTGGGGGAGGGCCTGTGCAGAGAAAGGAGGAGGAGGCCTGAGCCTGGGTCCTGCAACTGCCTGCCCATTTGGCCTCAGGGGATTTGCTTAAACTCTCTGTGCCTCAATTTCCCGACCTGCAGAATGGAAATTGTGCTGCCTAATTCACAAATGAGATGATGTACATCGTGGCTCACAGGTCCCAATGACTGCAGGGGCAGGGCAGGTGGGAGATGTACGTAAGGGGTTAAGGGGTAGGCAATAGGTGAGCCCCCGCCCCTTTATGTGGGTGGCCACTACTCAGTCTCTGCCAACCAGGACGAGCGGCCTAGTGAGACCAGATATGCTGACATCTTTTCTCAAGATGGCAGAAACTAGAATTTACTAAAAGGTGAAATTACCTGATTTTTAAAAGTGACAACACATTCTGATTAAAAGTATTAAAACAGGATACATGAGAACTGTCAGCAAGTTTGCAAACTCTGATCCAACCCAAAGTCTTCACTCTACAGAGGCCCAGAGAGGGGGAGCTGGTCACCAGGAAGCTGGAGGAGGAAGGGTCTGCCAGGGGAGGACAAGGGACAGACCACAGCAGACCCGTTTCTAATTTGGGAAGCAGAATGCCATGATTGCCTTTGGAACTGGTTCACACTGGTCCACAGAGGCCTCCCTCTTTCTGGTCATTTCCCATGGCGAGCAATGGCATCTTAGTCCATGTGGGCTGATATAAGCCACAGGCTGGGTGGCTTACAAACAATAGGAATTTATCGCTCACCATACTAAAGGGTTGAAGTCCAAGATCGAGGAGCCAGCAGACCCAGAGTCTGGTGAGGGCCCATTTCCTGGTTCATGGATACCAACTTTTAGCTGTGTCCTCTTTTATAGAGGCACTAACTCCATTCACAAAGGCTCCACCCTCATGACCCAATCCTCTCCCAAAGAGCTCACCTCCAAATATCATCACATCGGGGGTTAGATTTCAATATATGGATTTGGTGGAGGAGGGCATAGCAGATGCAGAGAAAGATTATAGGAGAAAAGTGTCAGAGCTGGCACAGAAGGCTCCATTCTTCTATTTCTTGTTCCCTCCCCACCCCCTCTTTGTGACTAAACAACATCTCTTCAATCTGGTGGAATAGGGTAAGAGTGAGGAGGGGGCTTCCAGGCTGTTCTGACCTCTCCTTCCCAGGATTATTTCCATCTGGAAAGAACCTACTCAATAAACATTTAGCTAAAACACATAAGAGGGTATTGTGAGGCAGACATTCTATAGTAGTTTTTAAAAAATGAAACAAAATCATTTTCTTTTTCTCTCTCTGGGAGATGAGGTCTATATTCACTGCCCCCCTTGAATCTAGGGAGGCTTATGAGTCACTTTACACCAAGGAGGTGCAGGACCTGATGCTGTGTGGCCTCCTCATACCTGGAGCCCTGAGCCTCCATCTGAGAATCCAATGCCCCTGAGCACACAAGAGGCCAGTGGGGACAGTTTTGTTGGCAGAGAACACAGCTAGGATCACCTGCCAGCCATCCAGACATCCAGGCCAGATGAGCCTTCAATTGAATGCAGACCCAACCAATAGGTGACTGCAACCACATGAGAGACCTCCAAGGGAGAACCACCCAGCTGAGCCCTTCTCAAATTCCTAGGCCACAAAAACCCAGAACAAAATAAAATGAATGCTTTAAGCCACTAAGAATTGGAATAATTTGTCACACGGCAATGTGTCTGGGAATGGACACATTCCCAGAGCTAACTATGAAGACATTGCCTCTACGAACTTAATAAAAAATACTGATTTCTGGATTCACTGTAGACTTTTGTAAATCTTTTGTGGAAAAGGTATAAAAATCTGCGTTTGTTTCCTCAAAAAGGCAAGCTGTCCACTGATGGTGATTCAGGTGCACAGCTGGGTTTGGACATTTGAGATCTTGTCACTTCTCTGCGTCTCAGTTTCCTTGTCTACAAATTAGGGAAGAATGAAGGTTGTACAAACATTAAAGAAGATGCTGCAGGTGAAGTCTTTAGAAAGGTCAAGACATATGGAAATAACTTGGGATTGGAATTAAAGAATTAGCAGAAGATGTCAGCATCATTGATACTCAAGAGTATTGTTTTTGTAACTACTCCAATATTGTGAGTTGAATGGTGGCCTGAAAAAGACACATTCAAGTTCTAATCTCTGGTACCTGTGAATATGATCTTATTTGGAAATAGGGTCTTTGCAGACATAATTAAGGATCTCAAGATGTGATCATCTTAAATTCATCTTACCTCCAATGATGAGTGTCCTTAGAGAAAAAAGGAGAAGACAGAAGACACAGAAAAAAAAGAACACATGAAGACCTAAATGAAAACGGAGGCCTAGACTGGAGTGATGTTGCCACTAGCCAAAAAAAGCTTAGAGCTACCAGAAGCCAGAAGAGGCAAGGAAAAATTCTTAGAGACTTCAGAGGAAGCATAGCCCTGCCAAGACCTTGATCTTGGACTTCAGACCTCCAATCTGTGAAGAAGCAGATTCCTATTGTTTTAAGCCACCTGGTTTGCAGTGATTCATCACAGCAGCCTAGGAAGCAAACACACCAGTGTTTAGCAGAGAAAAGACTTAAGTTGAGATAGATGCCTAATGTTTCCACAGATGTGACATCCTCATAAGTAACCTTTCTCCCATGATTCTTCACAGAAGGGACATCAAGACACAATAAGGTGATGGTGGCTTCCACCAAACCTAGAGAAGCCTTCCTCAAATGGGCACATCTTCCATCACCCCCCGGTGAGAACCAGGAGCCTGAATGTTCAATCGGAACTCATGGGTAACACAGGCCTGGCTCTTGGCCTTCTGATGCTGACAGGCACAACCATACAGCATCGATAATCAAAACCAGAATCCAGGGATTTGTCCACTCACAAAGTATTTCCAGAGTGTCATTTCTGTGCCAGGAACCATTAAGGACACCAGGGCATCGTCCTCCCTTTTCTTTCCCCACATGTTACTCCCCAGTAAGACCTTTGCAATCCCAGCTCCCAACTAACATAAGTGATCTGGGTGGGGCCCAGAAATTGGAGCTTTAAAATTGTTCCCCAAGGCCACATCATGGTGTAGCAGTTGAAGAGGCAGGACAGCACAGGGATTAGGATCCTGGGCTCCAGGGCTCCCGAGTGGGATTCTGGCTCTACTGTGTGGCCTTGGGCAAGTCACTTAACCCTTTTGTGCTTCTGTCCCTTCATCTCTAAATCAGGGAAAATAATCACACCACCTTCAGAGGGTGGTGCTTGTGAAGCTTAAGTGAGAAAAATGAGGAAAGGACTGAGCACAGTGCCTGGCACAGATGAGTGGAGGCATTAGTGACGAAGAAGGCTGCGGGGGTGGAGGCAGGAGACAGTGTTCCCAGCAGGGGAAACAGCAAGTGCAAAGGCCTGGAGGGAAGACAAGGATGGCATGTTTGGGCACCAGATGGCTCTGTCAGCCCAGAGCCCAGAGGACAGCAGGTCCTAACCTAGTCTGGGTCACAGTCCAAACTGGGAAGGCCAAACTCAGAAAAATGCACAAAGTACTCATAAATTTTCATTCCTGATTTCTGGAGGGTCATGGACCAAGATTTCTCAACCCCAGTACTAATGACATTTGGTCAGATAATTCTTTGTGGTGGGAGCTGTCCTATGCATTGCAGGGTGTGTAGCAGTACCCCTGGCCTCTACCTACTAGATGCCAGTAACGACCAGATGTGACACCCAGCATGTCTCCAGACACTGACAAAGGTCTCCTGGGGGACACAATTGCCCTTGGCTGAGAACCAATGTCCTAAACCATCTCTCCATATCTTTCAGATCCCAAAGGACAGTGAAGCCTGGGCCACCTGCCTCTTCCCATCACTCCTCAGATGTAGCAACTCAGTACAGAATGGATGCCCGTCTGGATCGAGCAGGTCTGGAGCAGCCTGGGCAGGAAAGAGCATTAGAAGGGGAGTCAGGCACCTTCACCTCTTGATTTACTAAAAACTTACTAAAATTCCAAATCTCAGGGCCCTCCAGGGGCATGGATCTGAGCAGTGCAGCAGCTTGGAGGTGTGCAACATCCCCTTTAAGAAAAGCTTCCTTGCCCAGCTGCAAGGTGTGGTCAGTGGACGACTTTTGGTTCATCCGTGTTTGTTTCCTCCAAGGTCATGCTTTTCTCAGACTAGGCTCAGGTCAATGGCTAAGCCAGGTGGTAGGAGCTGAGGCCCTTTGGTCAGTACCTGAGCAGTGGCAAGGCATCAGTACCAGGGCCACATCCATTTCTGCCCAACTCAGGACTCTCCTAGTCATCTTTGATCTGGAGCCTTCTCCCCTCCCCTCCCCCAGCAACTGAGCTGGCAGAAATTTGTCACTTTTGCACTCTGACCTGACACCAACCCTGCTCAATCCTGCTTTCTCCCTTTGCTTTCCCAAGGTGTTGCTCCCCAGTAAGACCTTTGCAATCCCAATTCCCAACTAACATAGATGATCAGGGTGGGGCCCGGAAATCTGAATTTTTAAATTGTTCCCCAAGGCCACTGCTCAGCCAGATCTGGGTGCCTCCAAGCTCAATAGTCTCCTAGTTCCCTGCCAATTCTGACGTTCTAAAGATTTATGATTTGAGAGAAACTTGATTTGGCCCAGAGTGTGTTCCCATGGATGCAATAAACCATGCTGTCACAGGTTTCATGGTCTCCTTCTCTTGGCACTGCTGGCAATGAGCTTTGAAGGCTCCCACCTAAAGAGGGACCCTGACTCTTATTCTGATTTGGGTTCCCATGTAGCAGGAGTAGGCATCTCTAGGTTCCATAACATTTTCATTTGAAACAGCCAGAAGCCCTTGCTGCCCCCATTTTGCAGAAGAGAAAGTAACCTTAAGGAAGGAGCAAGGACTCTATAGTCAGCAGATCTTGTTTGCTGTGGACTTTGAGCTAATCGCTTACCCTCACTGAGCCTCGGTTTCCTCGTATACAACATGAGTCAGTCACTGATGAACTTAATATTGAGTACTTTGTCAAGCATAGTTATCAGGCCTGGGGACTCAGCTATGAATAAGACAAGTAAGATGGGACACAGGCCATGAAGTTTTATTCTGTAGGGGATATGGGCAACACAGGTGAACAAATAAATTTAGTTGAGGTGAGGGCTGTGAAGACAGCGAAACAGGGAGATGTGGTAATCATGGGAACAGGGGTGAGGGGAGGCAGTCACTGGGTAATGGGAAACAGCGACATTTAAACTGAGAGCTCAGGGAAGAGAAAAAGTTAGCCACTGGAGTTGCTGGGAGAATGGCACTCCAGGCAGAGAGAAAAACAAATGCAAAGGTGTGGGTGAGGACCCTCCCACAGAAGCAGGGAAAGAGGGCCGAGAGGGAGTCTCCAGGGGGCAGGAGATCCTTGGGTTACTTAAGTGCTGAAAAGGAGCTTCTATTCTTAGGATAAAGAATTTGCCCAGGGCCACAAGCCTAGCGCCAGAGCTTTTTCTCCCAGCCATTCCCTGCCCTTAGCACAGAAGACAAACCAGCCAAGGACGCTCAGAGGCAGACCAAGGTGGGACGGAAAGGGCGACAAATCAGCCCCACAAAGCGAAAACACAGGTAGCGCTTTGAGATCCGGGACTGCTTCCGCCTGCATCGGCCACGTGACCCTGAAGTCACATGACTGGGTCTAACTGCTCCTCCCTATGGGGCGGGGCTTTGGGTAATTTCCACAGAGACTTATATTCTGGGTTAAGGGTTGGGGGCGACGCAGAGAGAAAGTAGAGGCTGTAGGGTAACTTTAATGTTTTTTTCCAACTCCCCAAACTTCCTATTGTTCTTCAAACCGTTGCAACCCACAAGCTTTGCTATCTCCAGTTAACTGCCCTTGATCTCACCAGACCCTGAGAATGGGATTTTTTTTCTTCCATTATTTATTTCATTTTTCTAACTTTACTGAGGTATAATTGACAAATTAAAATTTCATACTTCAAGGTACACAACGGGGTTATCTGATATATGAATACACCAAGAAATCATTAGCACAATCAAATTAATTATTTTAGTAGCCAGTCTGGGCAAGGGAGATACAGCCTCTGGTTTGGTTATTGTTATTGGTTTGTTTTTGCACACTCCATGGTTGGACACTTGCATTTCTTAGGGGTGGAGCTTCCTGAGCCACCACTGTTACCCAGTTTGGGCTTTCACAGGCTGAGTCCTCGATGCAACAGTGTCCTCACTGTCATCCCAGTGTCATCCCTTTCCGCCTCCCAAAATCATCTGAGAGGGAGGGGAGAAGAAAGAAAGAAATGAAAGAGAGGGAAACAGGAAGGAAGGGAAGGAGAAAGGATGCATGGATTTGGATCAATGGATTCCTCTCCTCTTCTGCCTGGTAAACGCTCACTCACCCTTCAATGCTCATCCAAAGTGGTGCCTCCTGTCCTGTGCCGTCTCCAGAGCCTCTTCCAAGCAGATAACTCTGGCACAGGACAACCACCTGTTTAATGATGCAAGCACGTGGGAAAATGAAGACCAGCCCCAGAATCTGAGATGAATGTTTTGGTTCTTGCTTTATCACTGACTCACAGGGTATCCCAGGGCAAGTCCCTTCACCTCCTGGGTCTCAATTTCTCCATTTACACCTTTAGGGCAGTCAATTTGATGGCATCAGAGAGCTTTTCCAGTCTCGATATTTTTGTCTCCAGAAAAGATAACTCCTGGAGCTGAGTGGTCTTTTGCTCTGCATTTCACCATTCTAGAATTTGTCTCTTCTCACCCCACCCACCACCCAGCATGTGCTTTTGGAGGGAACGCAGGACTCAGGGTCTCTGCACCCGCCACATGTCCAGTTTAGCATTTGAGGTGGAACCAGGGGAAAAGCAAGCTCATCATACCTTCCCCCTTTATCTAGAAACTTCACCCACATTTCCCTACGAGGGTAATAACCTCCTGCCCCAGTCATGTTTCTTGAGTTGGTGCAGGTCCCAAGGCTAGGCAACCAAATGCGCAGTGATTGGTTCAGCTTTGGACTGGTGACTCAAGTCAGACCAATGAGAGTGACAGGTCTTTGCATGGAGCTATCCTAAAAGTGGTGCTCTTTGGACAGTGGAGCTCAGAATATGCATCTGTCCGTGCACCCACAACAGGAGAGGTGAGGCTACTGAGAATGAATCCAAGGAGGGCAGAGCTGAGAGATGGTGGGGGAAGAGATGCCCCCAAACATCATTTAAACCCCTAGATTCAGCTATGCCTGAAACCACTGCCATCCCCTGGACTTTGCAAGTACTTGAACCTATAATTGCCCTTTTGGCATAAGACAGAGTGAATCTTAATGAATATAGAAATAAGAGAAATGAAGAAAGAAATGAGAAAAGAGGTCAAAAAGAGAGAGAGAGGAAGCCGAGAACTGATTCTCCATTAAGAGAGTCAGTTCCAGAAAACAATTCTGCTGACGCCTTGATTTTGGACTGTGGCCTTCAGAACTGAGAGGATAAATTCCTATTTTTTTTTTTCAGCCACCCAGTTTGTGGTACTTTGTTATGGTAAACAGGATACAGGGACAAAAAGCATGTCAGGTGGGGAACCTGCCAGCACAAAGGTTTGGAGGGGCCAGGGATGCCAGGCAGAGTAGACAGGGCTGGGTGTGTCTGTCAGCACAGCCCGGACCCATGCACCTTTGTTTTATGTGTTGCAGCACCTTGGCACATATCTGTTGCCCTGTATGTCACAGTATGTGGAATATATTTCACTATGAACCTCCTCTGGAAGGCAGGGAAGTCATATACCTTTATTATTCCAGTGCAAGAAAGCGTTAGCAGATGTCTATCACTAAGAGTATACTAAGTGCCTCCTAAGTAGCAAGCCTAAGATAAGCACTAACTGTGGTTTGAATGTCCCCTCCAAACCGCGTGATGAAATTTAACTGCTGTTATAACAATGTTGAGAGGTGGAACCTCTACAAGGTGATCAGGTTGTGAGAGCTGTGTCACCACAAATGTAATAAGGCTGTTATCATGGGAGTGAGCTCCTGAGAAGAAGGGTAAGTTTGACACCTTTGTTCTCTCTCTAGTCTCTCTGGCTGACTTGTCCTTTGGCCTTTGGCCATGGAATGACAGCACAAAGGCCCTCACCAGATGCCAGAACCTTGATATTGGACTTCCCAGCCTCCAGAACTGTGAGAAATAAATTCCTTTTCTTTGTAAATTACCCAGTCTGCGGCATTCTGTTAAAGCAACAGAAAATGGACTAAGAGAGCATTTTATATACATTTTTCTTTTAATTCTTACCTATTAGGCAATTCCCATGTCATAAGCAAAAACTGAGGCTCCCCAAAACATTGCTACATTGAGGGAAGTAAAACCAATAGCCACCACGTACAGTGGTCCCCTTTATCTGTGGTGTCTGTTACAGTACCTTGAGACCGAGAGAATACATTCACATAACTTTTATTATGTGTATTGTTGAAAATTGTTCTATTTTGGGTGGTGCCTGTGGCTCAGTGAGTGGGGTGCTGGTCCCATATACCAAGGGTGGTGAGTTCAAGCCCAGCCCTGGCCAAACTGCAACAACAACAACAACAAAATAAATAAATAAATAAAAATAAACTTAATTTTAAAAAATTGTCCTACTTTATTATTAGTTATTGTTAATTTCTTACTACACTTAATTTATAAATTCAACTTTATAATAGGTATGTATTCATAGGGAAAAACATAGTACAGATGCTCCTCAACTTATAAGGAGATTATGTGCAGATTATGATATTGTAAATTGAAAATATCAAGTCAAAATGCATTTAATATACCTAACTTACCAAACATCACAGGTCAGCCTAAACATACTTAAAAATACTTATATTAGCCTACATTTGGGCCACAGAGCCTATTTTATAACAAAATGTTGAATGTCACTTATAATTTATTTAATACTGTGCTGAAAATGAAAACCAGAATGATTTTAGGGGGACTTGAAGTATGGTTTCTACTGAATGCCTTCTGCTTTCACACCACCAGGAAGTAGAAAATTTAGGAGTCGAACCATCCTGTGCTGGGGACCATGTGTTTATTACTATCTGTGGTTTCAGGCATGCACTAGTGCTCTGGGAGCGCGCCCCCTGGGATAAGAGTAATGATAAAACTAGTTTGCACACGCAGACAGCAGTCTAAGAGCTTTTCATACATGTTAACTCATTTCATCCTGACAGTAGCCTAAGGAAGGACTTACGATGATTCACCCCATTTTACAGATGAGCAAAGAGAAGTAAACAGACATTAAGCTCTTGCTTGAGGCTGAGCTGGAAATTTCAGCCAGGCAGCCTCACGCCTGCTGAACTTCCCCTCATTCTAAAGGCTGGCAGGTGACAGGCACTGTCCTGGGCATCTTACATAGCTCGCCACCCCATGGGTAAGTGCAGAAAGGGTTGTGACCGTTTCATACTGAATACTTGGAGGATAAGCAAGTGACAGTCGAGTACAAAGGCACACTTATGTTGGTGCTATTTTATTTGGTTTTGGACATATCCCCTGCCTTCCCCACCAGACTCCCCCAGGGCATGGAACATAACCAGTGGATCCTCAGATTCTAGGTGTTACATACAGTATAGCTCCTGGCACATAGTAGGTGTGCATGTTTCTAGAACTGACTGAAACCTACCTGCCCTCCTGCAGGAGACATGGCCAGAAGTCCTGGGAGACATCCTTTCTTCATGACTGTCACAGCCATGCTCACCAGCCCAGGGCATCTGAGGACAGAAAGCAAGTGAAGCTTTCCAGCTGAATTTATGCCCTCCCCCCTGACAGAGGGGCCAGGGTGATGAGGAGGAGGTGGCAGCACGATCCAGTCCAGGGACGCCTTGATGGAACCATATATCACCCAGTGCAAACAGATCCACTCTGAGTATTGAGTGGAGTGCAGCAGACGGCATGAGTATGGCTGGGCTGCTTGTTTACCAGTGCCACTGCTGCTGCCCCCAGGTGAGAGCCACAGAGGGTCCCTGGCAGGTGTCCAAGCAGAGCTCCTCACCCTGGTTTCTCCTCAGCAGATGGGTGAGGGCTGACTCTCACGTAGGGAAAGGATCTTATTGTGTGAGTCTCCTCTTTCAGTCCTGGCTGTCCTGGACCTAAGCAGCAGGGGTGGTGGACAGATAGAAGGTGACAGCAGGACATTTATAGTTCTGATGGGCCAATAGAGGAGCCGGGTGGAGGCCGGCAGGAGTGGCAGATGGGTCAGTGCAGTTGATGGTCTTTATAGCCGACAGTATCTCAATGGATCCAAGACAGCCGAATGCAGAGTCAGCCAGCCTCCACTAGAGGGTCCAGGCTGTGGGGAGGGCAGCCTGGATGGCACCATGCAACTGGCACGGGTTGGTGGAAAGTGCGGATTTTCAGGGCAGTGCTGGGGGAGGTGGATAATGGTAGCAGTGGGAACAGTCTGGGCAGCAGTCAGGGAAGGTGACCAGAGACCCCGGGGCACACACTCTCTCTTCAACATTCCATTTTTCCATGTTTCTGTTTCTATCTCCTTATCTCTCTGCCTTTCTTTTTCTTTCTTTCTGCAGTATCTATTTCTTTTCCTTCCTTCCTTCCCCTCTTCCCCCTTTCCCTTCCCTCACCCTTCTCTCTTTCTTCCATCTCTCCCTCCCCACCCACTTCTCTCCCTCTCTCTCCCTTCCTCTGTTCTTTTTTCCTAGATGTGGATGTGTCTTTCTGTCTTACCTCTGTTTCCCCCATCCTCGCCCCTCTCCTCCCATTTCTCCTGTCCTCTCTCTTTGTAGATTATCTACTATAGTCAGCTTTTATTGGGTGTGCCAATGACACTGTCCTCAGCTCTTCACATTCATTGCTCAATCCTCGCCCAGTCCTAGAGGGCAGACAATGGCTCTGGATCCTGGTCACTCTCTCTGAGGGCCCTGTTTGCAGCTGGGCCCAGCATGCCCATGTGTGCCTTTTCTGGAATCCAGGCATGTCCCTGCTGTTAATATAATAGTAATGGTGATGATGATGATAAAATGTTTTATTGGGTGTTTTCTCTGTGCTGTTTTATGTACATCATCTTCAGAGTACATCTGAGAAATAGGCATCATTATCCTTACTTTACAGACAAGGAAATGGCTTCAGGGAAGGTAAATAATTTGGTCAAAGTCACACAGTTGGTAAGACATGAAGCCAGGTCTTTCTGAACTTCACCTCTCTGAGCCTCTGCAAGAGGGAGCCTGGGATATCTAGTCAGTGCTGGGGCTCTGGTCTGTAGAACATCCCTCCCTGGGAAATGGCTCGGGGACCAACTGCATGGCTGTCTCAGCCTCTGTGTCTTTACTTCTCTCCCCCTCTCTGACTCTGAAAACCTCTTTATTTTTAGAGGCTGCCCTTGACTCAGATTGATTCAGACATTAAAATAGCAAATTAAAAGTTCTAAAACTTGGCTTGGCGCCTGTGGCTCAGCGGGCTAAGGGGCCAGCCACATACACCTGAGCTGGCGGGTTCGAATCCAGCCCAGGCCCGCCAAACAACAATGATGGCTGCAACCAAAAAATGGCCAGGTGTTGTGGTGGGCGCCTGTAGTCCCAGCTACTTGGGAGGCGGAGGCAGGAGACTCGCTTGAGCCCAGGAGTTAGAGGTTGCTGTGAGCTGTGATGCCACAGCACTCTATCCAGGGTGACAGCTTGAGGCTCTGTCTCAAAAAAAAAGTTCTAAAACTTAGTTCATGACCCCCAAACAAAATCCCTAACCTAGAGTAGTCAGTATTTTTGAGGCATAATCCCAGTCAACACCATCTTCTCTGAGAACTTCTCATTCCCTCATGGCCTAATGGGAAAAGCCCTTGGTGCCCTGCCCCCCGCCCCCGGCTGATTGGACCAACGGTGATCACCTGACCTAAGGTGGGCTAATCAGCTTTTCTAGAAAGACTTGGACGCAGGTTCAGTGGAGACATGTTGGGCTAGCTTCTGCACCTGACTCTCCGCTGTTTGCTCTTGCCAGGGAACAAGTCAGGAAGCTGTGCTGCAGCCATGACTTTCAAGATCCTGGAAGAACACCTGTGCAGCCAATGGTGGCAATTCACCAAATTAGAATTACTCTCACCAGCTGCAATATAAAATCTCTAGAAAAGGTGTGTGCTGACTTGATCAGAGGCACAAAGGAGAAGAATCTTAAAATGAAAGGACCGGCTGGGATGCCTCCCAAGAGTTTGAGAATCACTACAAGAAAATCTCCTTGTGGTGAGGGTTCTAAGACTTGGGATCGCTTCCAAATGAGAATCTACAAGCGACTCACTGACCTGCACAGACCTTCTGAGATTGTTAAGCAGATTGTCTCCATCAGTATTGAGCCAGAACTTGAGGTTGAAGTCACCATTTCACATGCTTAAATCAACTATTGTAATAAATTGATGACCAGTTTAAAAGAAAAAAAAAGATGGGCGGGGCAGCACCTGTGGCTCAAAGGAGTAGGGCACTGGCCCCATATGCCAGAGGTGGCGGGTTCAAACCCAGCCCCAGCCAAAAACTGCAAAAAAAAAAAAAAAAGATGGGCGAATCAAATCTCTCTCACAAAAATTTAGAATTCTTTTTAAAATTCTAAACAGTATTTGTCACATAAAATAGTTTTATTATTTTAAAATTATGCAATAATACATGCTGACTATAAAAGAAAAGTCAAGCAACATATAAAAATAGAAGGAAGCCTGAAAGCCCATCATTAGCCATTTTTGTTTTGGTGACGATTCTTTCATTCATCTCTTTGTGTGTAAAGTCACACACACACACACCTAATTTTACATAAATGTTATTTTAAATGAATGGGTTTATATCATATTGCTGGTTTTAACATGTCCAATTTTCTTTTCTTATAATGGAGGGGTTTTTTTCCTTCCTTTTTCCTTCACTCCCTCTCTCCTCACTTACCTTCTTTCTTTTTGATTACCTTCTGCTCCCTCATCCCCAAGCCCCAGACCTAACCCTAGTAACCAGTTCATAATCTGGCTTACATCCTTCTGGGGTAAGCTGAATAATGGACCTCAAAAGATATCGATGTAGAACCTATGAGTGTTATATGGCAAAAGGGACTTGCAAATGTGATTAAGTTAAGGGCCTTAAAAGATGGGAGATTATCTGGATTAACTGAGTGGTCCCAATGTAATCACAGGAGTCTTTATAAGAGGGATGTAGGAGGAAAGAGTCTAAGAAAGGGGAGAAAGTAATGTGAAGAAAGAAGAAGTGATGCAGCTACGAGCCAATGAATGCCAAGGCAGCCTCTAGAAGCTGGAAGGAACAAGGAATGGATTCTCCCCTCGAGCCTCCGAAAGGAGCCAGTCCTATCAATATCTTGATTTTAGCCCCGTAAGACTGATTTTAGATCTCCGACTTCCAGATCTGTAAAAGAATGAATTGGTGTTGTTTTCATCCACTGAGTATGTGGTAACAATAAGAAACCAATACAAAATTTGGTTCTACAGAAGTGGGATGCTGCTATGTGGCAGCTATAAACAGCTATGTGGAATTGACTTTGGAATTGGGTGACTGGTAGAATCTGGAAGAATTGTGAGGTGTGTTATATAAAAGGCCTGGATTGCCTTAAACAAACTATTGGTAAAAATGTGGATAGTAAAGGAGCTAGTGAGGGCTCCCAAGGAAGTGTGGAGCATGCTGGAGATAGGCTATGCTATCTTAAAGAGGATCCTGCTGGGCATGGGGGCTCACCCATGTAATCCTGGCACTCTGGGAGGCTGAAGCAGGAGGATAGCTTGAGGTTAGGAGTTCAAGTCCAGCCTGAGCAGAGGCAAGACCCCAATCTCTATAAAACAGTAGAAAAAGTAGCTGGGTGACATGGTGGACATGGTACATGCCTGCAGTCCCAGCTACTCATAAGGCTGGGGCAAGAGTATCACTTGAGCCCATGAGTCTGAGGTTTCTGTGAGCTGTGATGACACCACCACACTCTAATCTGAGCAACAGAGTGAGACCTTGTCTCAAAAAGGGGGGGCCCTAAGTTATCATAAACTTCTGATAAAAATATGAATACTAAAGATGCTGCTGAAGGCTCATAAAGAAATAAGGAATGTGGGTTTTTTGGAAAGTAGAGGAAAGGGGGTCCTTGTTATATAGTGGCAGAAAGCCTAACTGAATTGTGTCCTGAGATTGAATGCAAAACTTGCAAGTGAGAAATGTGTATATTTTAGCGGAGAGGGTTTCTAAGCAAAATGTCAAAAGTGTTTTCTTGTTTTCTTGAAGTGTGTGTGTGTAAGAGAGAAAGAGTCAGAGATAGATTCGAACAAAGCTGTTAAGTAAAAAGGAACAAGGACTTGAAGATTTGAGAAATTCTCAGCTTATTAAAATGGCAAATGATGCTAAAGTTAGTAGATTCACTGTCAGGAAATCATGCTCTGGAGAGAAAGCTAAGGATGTGGTTGTAAAATGTCTTGCTAGTGCCTCAAAAGTACGAGTCACACATAGAGCTCTTTGTTCCCTTAGCCATATCAGCAGAAACCAGGAATGAAGATGAGATTATCTAGGAAAGATTTGTGGAAGAGCCTCTTGTGTAATGAAGTGAATCCCTGTGACATACATGGGAAACCCACAACATTTTTGAAACTGTTATATCAGCAAAAACACTGCCACCTTGGACTGAAAAAGACAGAGAAGACTACCAACAAAAGAAAAATGAAAGAAAGCTAGCAATCTCTCAAAATTCTACAAGTGGGAAATAGGCCCATGAAGTGGCTTAGCTGAAGACATGTGCTATCCTTCATAAGAAAGGACAGAGGGCTCAGAGGGCTACACTGAGGCCCAGGGCGGTAGGTAGCAATAGGAAACCAATATACTTTCTTGACTCTTGCTTATGCTTTTGTCACCTCATTACGTTGTCTGGTGCTGACTGAGGCCACATTAAACCATATGCAAATCTAAGGAGTGATAAGTGGCATGGAGAAGCCGGGTGGGAGCAGGATAGATGGACAGGGGGGAAGAGGGAAGACCAGGGAAGACAGAAGAGATGCTCAGTGCATGGTTCCTGACAATCTCCCTTCCCTGCTGTCAGAGACTAAGAGCCAGCTCTCCTGCCTATTCCTGGAGTCAGCATGCACACTGTCCTTCTCAGTATCCAAGATGTCTGCTTCCTCTTCTTCCAAGGTTCTCTTCTTTCAGAATTTTTGAAAAAAGCGGTTTTGCAACAGGGTTCTGGATTTGCTAAGGCTGCAGCTTTGTATTTACGTGATGTCAATTTCTATCTATCCCTCCCAGGAAATCCTAGAGTTTCAAAGGGCTGTCATCCTCTGCAGAGCTTGCCCAGTGGGGGGCTAATAAAGAGAAAAAGGTACACTTCTCCCTCTATAACTCCCCTACCCTTAGATTTCCACTAAGCCAATTACATAAGCCTGTCTAATGAGACAATGCTGTGTGACCTTTGACAAGATACTTGGACTCTCTGGGCCACAGCATCTTCCATTATGAAAGGAGAGTTATAATAGTGCCTATTTCATAGGGTTGCTTTAAGGATTAGTTAACAAACTAACAGCATATTGTGAAAGGGCTTAGCACAGTGTAAGAGTTTAGTAAGTATTAGCAATAATAACAATCATATTATTAATAAATATTAGACTAAGAAGTTGGTTACTGCTTCACTCATAGCTGGCACCCTCATCATTCACAGCTGCTAGCCCACCAAAATAGTTTTTATTAAATACTGGCAAAGCAGTGAAAAACCCAGTGTATGTTTTACCCCCAAACCATCTTAACAATTGAACACAGAGATTCTCAGGCTCTTCCAGGGTCACAGAGGTAAGCTAAGGTCAGATGAGGATTCATTCCTTCCTTCCTTCCTCCCTCCCTCCCTCCCTCCCTCCCTCTCTCTCTCTCTCTCTCTCTCTTTCTTTCTTTCTTTCTTTCTTTCTTATTAAATCATAGCCTTGTACATTCATGCAATCATGGGGTACAATGTGCTCAGTTCATATACAATCTGAAATATTTTCATCCAACTGTTCGACATAACCTTCATGGGATTTTCTCATTTATTGTATGAAAACATTTGTATTCTGCATTTCATAGGTTTCACCTGTACCCTTCTAAGATGCACCATAAGTGTGATATCACCATTTACCCTCTCTCCACACACCCTTCCCCTCCCCACCCCTCCTTTGCCCCTTTCCCCAAAGTCTTTTGCTATAGTTGGGTTATAGCCTTCATATGAAAGCTATAAATTAGCTTCATAGTAGGGCTGAGTACATTGGATACTTTTTCTTCCATTCTTGAGATACTTTGCTAAGAAGAATGTGTTACAGCTCCATCCATGTAAACATGAAAGAGGTAAAGTCTCCATCTTTCTTCACATTAGGATTTCTTTTTTTTTTCCTTTTTTTTTTTTTTATTAAATCATAGCTGTGTACATTAGTGCAATCAAGGGGTGCAATGTGCTAGTTTCATATACAATCTGAAGTGTTTTCATCAAACTCTTTAACATACCCTTCATTGCATTTTCTTAGTTATTGTATGAAGACATTTGTATTCTGCATTTAGTAAGTTTTGCCTGTACCCTTCTAAGATGCACCATAGGTGTGGCCCCACCAATTAACCTCCCTCCACCCCTCCTTTCTCATATTCTTGTGCTATTATTGGGTTTTAGCCTTCATATGAAACCTTTAAATTAGCTTCATAGTAGGGCTGAGTACATTGGATACTTTTTCTTCCATTCTTGAGATACTTTGCTAAGAAGAATATGTTCCA